>AVPN01001029.1:7567-30056 GCA_000695325.1 Pleurobrachia bachei
AGAGAGAGAGAGAGAGAGAGAGATAGAATAGTACACGTTGGAAAGAAGCGAGTACAGTGAGAGCATGGCCGGGGAGGGGGATAGAGATGTGTCAAGAACCCACTTGTATCACTACTATCCAGAAGGAACCTGCACACACGATGTCACGTGACTTTTGCCTGTCACGTGACCCTTATAACGCTCCAGTGCTCCCATATGTTTCCGTTTTCAGAAAACAGCTCAAAGTCACCTCCCTCTCTCTCCCCCAAATAGTGCCCCCTAAGCGCGAGAGAGCAGGGGAAATTGTTTTCAAAAGTGGGCAGTTACTACCGTAGGTAAGCTTACGCCCTAAAACACAACCCCCGGGTCTCTTCCTGAAGGAGTCACGGGCCAATCAGAGGGTAGGAAAGGGGTCACGTGACCTGTGTTAGTGTTGGAGGTATTTTTAGCAGCCAATCAAAGATACTCCATGTGTAATTTCATTTAAACAAGTGGACGGAAAAGCTCCTTCCTCTGCCACGCAGAAGAGAGGGAGAGAGCTAGGTGGAGAGAAAGGGAGAAGGGGAGAGAGATGCATGCTTCCTCTGCAACAAGAAGGGGTCGAGGGAGAAGGAGGGGCTTGCTTTAATAACTATAACACGGGTGCGAATGGCCTCTTTCGATATACCGTAATTGTGTATGAAATGAAAAGAATATCGGTGAATGTTTCAAGTCATTTGAGAAACAAGAGATTATAATTGTACCACGTCTTGATGTATACCCCTTGGATCAGTTCTAAGTTAGGTGTGGTGAAATTGTATGTGAAATAGCTCATGGTGTGTATAACTGACTGTACACACCCTCTCCTTCTCTCCTACACACACAGCTTTAATGCCGGTCTGCACCTCATGTAGGTGTGTCAGGTTAGAGGATTTGAGGGGCTCGACCAATGAGAAGCCATCATCCATACCACGTGATAGGGGAGGGAGTAGCCGGAGTGTGAGGGTCTTCTATATTGTTCATCATCTGGCCTTAACCACCTCTCTCTCCACCTTGTACCGCAAATATGATGTCCCTCACCGTCATTGCCTTGTAAGTCTCTTGCTCCTTTATCAAAACTTTTTTGTTTCCGGTTTCTTCATAAACACAACTATTGTCAGGTTTGTTGGGCTGGTAAGTGCCACGGAATTCACCGCCTACACGCCAGCCACCCCCACAGTGGACCTAGAGAGGTCTCACTCCGCCCAGATATCGATTGAGGGAGACGATGTTCCTGATGGAACAGATAGGATCCTGATTCAGGCCATGGAAATTAGTGACCTCACTGGAAACACTTGGGAGGAAGGTTATACCTTCGGTTACAAGTGAGAGCTGGGAGGAAAGTGATAGATCTCATAGTTTTTAAATATATTCTTCCCTTTTTCATTCCATGCCATCTCTTTTCTCTGAAAGCAAGCCCTTGCTAAACTAAGTAACTGCATTCTATCATCTTACAACTAACCCTCCCTTGATCGATACTCTCTCTCATTACTTCCCGATAACACATAACTAACCCTCCCCTATATAGTTCTGCAGTTACTACGTTCTACTACCCCTCTCGGCTCTCCCCCAATTTAGTTCTGCAGTTACTACGTTCTACTAACCCTCGCCCAATCTAGTTCTGCAGTTACTACGTTCTACTACCCCGAGCTGAACGAGGCTTCCTACCACAAGTTCAGGGTGAAGTATGGAAACAGTGATGATGAATGGACTGGATACAGTTCTGCCACCTCCTACAGCCATGCCATGTCCAGTAAGTAAATAATAGTGCGGCCTAGGAGTAGGGGTTTGGGAGCAGTCTTGTGGAATTCGGAATGTGGGGGAGGGGAAGTTAGGGGAGGGTGCGAGTTTAGGAAAGTTGAAATTAACCACGAGAACTATGTTTTCAGCTCGGTACATCGTTGAGAGGATTGCTCGAAACTGGGCCATGGCTAAAGAGTTCTGTCTCCAGTTGGGCCACCGACTTGCCGTCATCTCTAGCAAGGTAAGAGTAAACTACTGTCTTGACTCCTGCCGCCATCTTTACCTTATTTTAATGCACTCAGAATACACTTTCCTTCAATTGATCTGCCTGCCTCTGATACACTTACAGCAGAAGGTATTAGCTGGCTCATGTGATCATAGACTTTAGTTCCAGGCCATGGTCACATGTGTGTAACGGCAGTGAAAGTAGCAGGTTCGCTGGTACATTTCTTTGAGGGTGAATCCAGACTCTATACAATCACTGTCAGACACAGAACAAACTGTCAAACACACAAACAACTACCAACCCTAGTGTTCTGCGCAATGACAACCCCCCCACACCACAATACATTCAATATGACAGCCCCTCCCCCTGAGCATGTCAATTGCCACCCCTGATCCTTCAGAGCGAGAACGAACATAACATGTCAACCCCCCTCCTTGCAGAGTGAGAACGAGCAGGTGGAGGAGTTGATGCAGGAGTATGGGATTGAATGCATGACTATTGACCAGTATTATAGTACACAGTAGGGCGACCATGTGTGAGTGGTGCATGCAAGGGGGGTCATCACATGCAGGTGGGTGTGGTACATGCATTGTACGTTTAACAGATGGGGGAACTGGTTTTTCGCAGGGGAGGCCAGGTAGGCCTAGGAAGAGGGAGAGAGGGAGAGAGAAGAGTACACGTTGAAAACACTATTTGGGAGAGAGAGGGATGGAGATGTTGGCCGAGAGCAGGGGAGGAGGATAGAGAGGTATCAAGAGCCCACTTTTATCACTACTATCCAGAAGGAACCTACACACACGATGTCACGTGACTTTTGCCTGCCACGTGACCCTTATAACGCTCCAGTGCTCCCATGTTTCCGTTGTCAGAAAACAGCTCAAAGTCACCCCCCTCTCTCTCAAATAGTGCCCCCTAAGCGCGAGAGCAGGGGAAATTGTTTTCAAAAGTGGGCAGTTACTACCGTAGGTAAGCTTACGCCCTAAAACACAACCCCCGGGTCTCTTCCTGAAGGAGTAACGGGCCAATCAGAGGGCAGGGATTGTATCACGTGACCTGTGTTAGTGTTCGGGGTATTTTTAGCAGCCAATCAAAGGTACTCCATGTGTAATTTCATTTAAACAAGTGGACGGAAAAGCTCCTTCCTCTGCCACGCAGAAGAGGAGAGGGAGAGAGCTAGGTGGAGAGAAAGAGAGAAGGGGAGAGAGAGAGATGCATGCTTCCTCTGCAATAAGAGGGGGTTGCGGGAGAAGGAGGGGCTTGCTTTAATCACTATAACACGGGTGCGAATGGCCTCTTTCGATATACCGTAATTGTTTAAGGAATGAGGAGAATATCGGTGAATGTTTCAAGTACATTTGAGAAACAAGAGATTATGATTGTATCACTTGATGTACACTTCATTGGATATACCCTTCCACATAAGTTCTAAGTTAGGTGTGGTGAAATATGTCTCATGGTGTGTATAACTCTGTACACACCCTCCTCCTATCCCACACACGCAGCTTCAATGCCGGTCTGCACCTCATGGAGGTGTGTCAGGTTAGAGGATTTGAGGGGCTCGACCAATGAGAAGCCACCATCTAGACCACGTGACAGGGGAGGGAGTAGCCGGAGTGTGAGGGTCTTCCATATTGTTCATCATCTGGCCCTAACCACCTCTCTCTCCACCTTGTACCGCAAATATGATGTCCCTCACCGTCATTGCCTTGTAAGTCTCTTGCTCCTTTATCAAAACTTTTGTTTCCGGGTTCTGTTGCTCCTTCATAAAGACAATTATTGTTTGTCAGGTTTGTTGGGCTGGTAAGTGCCACGGAATTCACCGCCTACACGCCAGCCACCCCCACAGTGGACCTAGAGAGGTCTCACTCCGCCCAGATATCGATTGAGGGAGACGATGTTCCTGATGGAACAGATAGGATCCTGATTCAGGCCATGGAAATTAGTGACCTCACTGGAAACACTTGGGAGGAAGGTTACACCTTCGGTTACAAGTGAGAACTGGTAGCAAATAGATCTCATAGTTTTTCAATATTCCTCCTTTTTCATTCCAACATCTCTTTTCTCTGAAAGCAAGCCCTTCTTGCTATATCCTATCATTCTATACCCGTCCTTGATCGATCCTCTCTCAATAGGTCCCGAGGGGATATAACAATAACTACCCCTCCCCTCCCTAGTTCTGCAGTTACTACGTTCTACTACCCCGAGCTGAATGAGGCCTCGTACCACAAGTTTAGGGTAAAGTATGGGAACAGTGACGATGAGTGGACTGGATACAGTTCCGCCACCTCTTACAGCCACGCCATGTCCAGTGAGTATTACAGCCTAGGAGGGGTTTGGGAAGGGGTAAGAGGCCGGTCTTGTGGGGGAGCGGGAACTGGAAGAACAAGATCAGGATAGTGGGGGTGGGGGAAACGATTAGTAAATAGAACTGAGTGGTTAAATGAAGGAAATTGAAATTAACCACGAGATATATTTTCAGCTCGGTACATCGTTGAGAGGATTGCTCGAAACTGGGCCATGGCAAAAGAATTCTGTCTCCAATTGGGTCACCGACTTGCCGTCATCTCTAGCAAGGTAAGAGTAAATTACTGTCTTGACTCATGCCGTCTAGTGCACGCAGAATACACTTCTGATACAGCAGAAGGTATTAGCGGACTCATGTGACCATGTACTTCAGCTCCAGGCCATGGTCACATGTGTGTAAAGACAGTGAAAGTAGCAGCTTTGCTGGTGCACTTCTTTGTGTTTGAATCCAGACTCCATACAATCACTGTCAAACACACAAACAACTTCCACGCCGCAGTACATTCACCATGAAAACCCCCACCCCCTCAGCATATCATGTCAACTTGACAGGAGCATAACATATCAATTGACACGTCCCTCCCCTAGTCTCACTCTTGCTCGTCCACCTCCTCAACTACGTCCTCATACCCTAACTGACTGCCTGGGTTGGACTGTTCGACACCCACTACGGTGATGACAGCGTCAATACAACCTGGACCTGGGTCGACGGGACCCCCTATAAATTCAGCAACTTTGAAAAGAACGCCGCTGACGTGGAGAGCACGTATGTGTCAATGATATGATATGTTGAGTCACCCCAATACTGAACAAGATATGATAAGACCTGTCAGTAGAGGGGGGACCTGATGGTAGACAATGCAACGGGGTCGTGATACTGCTGCATTTGTATATTGAGACCTGTCATGTTGAATATATAACCTATCTGCACACTTTCTCAATTCTCATTTTAGGTCGCTTAGGTTTAGTTCGTTTACAATTTGCCGCCTAGGGGCCTTACAGTTTTAAATAATTAGAGGATGTCTTTAGACCAATGCACTTGTGTACAAAACCAAGGGGTTAAATGCATCGGCAGGGGGGGGTAGCCGTGGAAACAAGAGTTATGATTTATGCCATCGGAACAAGCTCACCGCTTTCTTGTTTTGTTTCTATGCCATTAAACTAACACATATCCGAGAACAGGGATAATGAAAAAGTCGATAGACAACTTTCCTCTTTATGATAAGGCTTGTTAATAACAAGCCCCGCCTGGTTAAAACTAAAAGAGGGAAGATAAAGCACCAACAATGAAAAGGTTTTAACCTTCGCTTACCGAATAGAAGATATATCTTCTTTGTATACTGCTCCGATCCAGGTCACTGATCTATCCAAACGGGGAGGGCGGTAGGTGACACAGGTCTTTCGTATACCTAATTAGGAAAAGCCGTGTTTAAATAGAATTAGAATTTCAGATAAGCTCTATATCTTCACCGGTTGAAATTTTAACTTTCTAACCTAACTTTCCCGCTATAAAAAGTCTCACAAGCTCTTGCTAGCATCCCTCTGAAGAACATGGGAACCTCAGGAACATCACTTCATATTATCAACCCTGATATCCCTCCTCCTTTCCCTCAGGTTGAGTACCTCTGTAGTGGCTGTTAACGAGATAGGAGAGTGGGAAACCCACAGCCCCGACGAGAAGATGAGCTTTATCTGTGAGAAGGGACTGTCAGGTTAGTGTAATTGGGGGAGTACATTGGGGGAGTACTGGGTACGGTCCTGTGAGAATCAGGTGTTATACACTGCATGGGGGAACGGGTAGTGGCCATAGGTGATTTGGAAAGGGGGAACTTCAGTGGATTCTCACTATGATGTTTCCCAACCCCGACCCTATTCGCCGAGTCAACCTTGAACCTAACCATCCTGATTGATAACTGGTCGTTAGAGAAAAACAATGTTGTTTTAAAACTTTGCCATGCCGATTTTAGATTGGGGGTAAAAAGTAGTAAAGTGAGGTTTCAAGTGAAAGTGAATCGAAGTTGAGTATGAGAGAAAGTGTCATGGTCGACTAACAACTGCCATAGAAATACGAATCAGAGGACTGACTTAATTTTAGTTTGTAGGAATTTGAATTGTCGAAAATGCTGTGTATCCTTTCTAACCGCTCCAAAATTAGTTTTATTGTTTCTCCCTACATTACGTGTCATTTACGTGTGTTTCAATGTGGGACTATTATTCGAATAACCCCGAATTAAAGAACAAGCACATAACACAATATAACATAGTTAAAACACACACGCACAGTTCATATAGTTCAAGATCTATCAGGTCGGTAGATTTCTACCACTGTTCACTCCCCTACTAGACGCACCTCCACTGCTACTACCCCCACTCCCTCCCCCTGCTGCACCATTGCCGTAGTGCTGTGCTAGAGAAGGCATCATTTGCTGGCGAGCCTGCTGAGCGTAGTAATAACTTGCAAAGGGGTCCTGAAATGGGGGCTGGTGAGTATCAGTGTGATTGAATAATGTGATTAAATACAGGATGTAATTATAACTGCAGAAATGCACTGCAAGTTACACTGTATGTAATTGCTGCGCGGCCACTGCTAACAACATCTCCTTTCATAACAAGAGACGCAATGCGCGTTACAATTATCAGCTTTGTGTGTGTACACTTTCCTGAGCCAACACGCAGTGTGATAGTTTGTGTGACATGTGAATTACTCACTGCTAAATATGCCGCCTGGGCTTGTGTGAAATAGTCGGTAGCACTCATTTTGGATTGTAGTTGATGCTGCAGCAATCCCTCATATTGTCGCCTTTGGGCCTGATGAAGGATTGTTAGGGAGAGAGAAACAGAACAATACAATCTTTACACTATACACATCTATACACAACTATACTGTAACAAGCAGACACAAGAACACAATAAGTTACCTCAAAATAAGCAGCACTGATTTTCTCCTTATATTGCTGTTCAGCCATTGCTTTCGTATATTGCTCTTCCATATGAAATCATATTACTAAGACATCCCAGAGTCCTGATATTGATTGATCTCGCCCATCTTTATACGCATAAGCAACAGGTGGATCTCCCGCAATAATAATTTGTGGTTCCTCTTTTTCATCATCCTTTATATCAACAACTGCAGCGGCTTTGCTGGACTGGTCTACTGGGGTTGTAGGGGCAGGAGTGGTTGGTTGTTTAGTAGGTTTGGTATCTGAGTGTTTAGTACCCTCTGTCCTGCTGTCTGCAGCGGGGGAAGGGTCGACAGGAGCTGGTAGTTTCTCTTCATCTAGTACTGTAGTGGTGGTAGGAGCAGGTACAGGATCTATCCATGTCTCCGCTACTATTGTATCTTTCTCAGGGGGCTTGTGAAGGGTACTCAATAACTTAGCCACTGCTTCACTCACTGGTGCCGCTGGGGGTAGCTCCCTCAGATGTGTGGAATATGGGACAGCGAGACGTGCTCGGAGGGCCCTTAGTTGCTCCAATCTGGCTGATTTGGCCTTCAGCCTGCTAGCCAGGGAGTTGTTAATTTGGTTTAGATCGTTGAGTTGTTTCAGGAGCTCCCTGGACCCATCTCTCTTGCAGGAAGATACAATATGTTGCATCGCCATGTCTTTGAAGCGACTGAAGAATGTATCAAGAGATAGGAGGGGTTTACCAGTGCAGGGTCTGTACTCTGGGTCTCCTCCCCCTCGTGTCTCCTCTAGCATTTTACTGACTATTGTAGACGGAGAGTAACCTGGGGAAGTGGGGGTGGGGTTTAGTGGAGAGTAACCTGAGGGGGAGGTTTTAGTGGGGGATAGTAGAAGTTAGAAGGGGAGAAGAGGGAGAGGAGATTGGGAGTAATGACGGGGAATTGAAACCATTTCAAACCATTACACCCACCTTTCTCTCCCCAGTGGTCAAACGAGACGACGTGAAACTGGCCACAGAACCCGCCACTACAGTACATATAGCTGTTGTGGGAGTACTTGTGCGGGGATTTAACTGTTGATTTCAGGGACCTAACACGCAGGGGATCCTTCTTTTTCTCCCTTCTCTTGCTCTTGTGAGCAGGGTTCCGGACAGGGGGTCGCTGGGGTTTTTCTGTTGGTTGGTAGTCTGACAGCTCGCTCTCTGGCGACTTGCACTTTTTCCTTTTCTTCTCTTTTAGTGAAAACAGATCCATGAGATCGTTATATTGTTCAGCTCCATCACTCGCCTGGTGTGGGAATTATAGTGTTAGGCAGAAGATATCCCTTGACCTACTAACCAAGAGAACTAACCCGTATCTGCGAATATTCATCTGAGTGGCTCTCAATCAAGAAATTATTGCGTCTAGGAGCTAGCTGAATATGTAATCAAGGAGACGGGTGGTAACCATGGTAACCATGGGGTGTGGCATTACCTCGTGATCAGCAGTGCTCTGATTGGCTATCTTCAACTTGCCCTTCTCAGGGAGACTTTGCATGGCTTTAACCACTGGTTCAGTACTCAGGTCTTCACTGTCCGCTGTATCTGTGGATTAAAATACAAATCAGACTGTACTATCATACAAAAACACTATTGTGGAGTTTGAGTATGCTCAATGTCGGCATATTTTATGTCGTCTGTCTACTTGTATACTAAATATCCTCCAACTAACCAGTTTCGGATGATGATCTGCGTTTGAGTAGTGCCAGTGTTGGGGTGCTGGTAGTACTAGAACTAGCTGTACTAAGGGATGGTCCCCCTTCCTCTCGCTTCACACCCTCGACCTGCTGGTCATGTGATCGGTTAACGACATGAGACTCAACAAGGGGTGAGATAATGCGACATGAGATCCCTCTACAACAAGGGGTGAGATATGAGACACTACAAGGGCCACCCAATCATTGCTAGACCGATTATATGAGATCACGTTTCTGGGTGATTGGAGCCAGCCGGGACAGAGTGATAATCGGACGCGAGGTTCGAGTCTCTCGATAATCGGCCTGTCAAGAGCCCTAACAAGAGGGGTATAAAACCCCAGACTCACTTACCTCCAAACCAACCACATTTCGCTTTCTCTCTACTACTACAGCAACTACAACTACTACTACTACAACTACTACTGCTGATACCATGGATTCCCTGAAGAGTGTAACTACCCGATGTCCCTCCTACGAGAACCTACCCCAGCCCATCGATGAGTTCTACCTACTACCATCCTCCCTCTACTCCCCACCTCCCCCCGGATTCACGGAACCCCACTACATCAACATCTCTGCTATAGAGGAACAAGAGGAACCTGAATATGTGGTCATGCAGAGGACACCTCCCACCCCTCTATCTGACTACGAGAACACTACCCTCCGTCTACCAGCTAATCTGTCTACTACTACATCTTCAGACCTGGTGATACCTCGATGTGGAAAACAGCGTGACCCCCTCCCTCGGATCCCCTCAACCTGCTCTGCTCACCCCACCCCGACCTGCTACGCTCCCGCCCTGGCAGCCACAAAACGAGCCCTCAAGAAGATAAAGAAGAACCTGAGGAGATCACAGAAGAAGGAGGACAGTGATTACGAGGTGTATCAGTGTCCTAACTATCAGTGTCCTAACTCCAACTCTTCTTCCTCAACATACTACGCCCCCTCCTCCCAGGCTACATCATCGGGGAGGAGCACCCCCAGCAGTTTGGACTATGTTACGATGTCTCCCGTGGAGACCCGAGTTACAGAGCACTTTGTTTTCAGCCGTTTGTGAGCTGCTGTTTTATGTTGTTTAGCACATTGTTTCTCTTATAAACTGAGTGTATATATCTTGTCTAATACTTCATCCAATTTCCTAATCATGATCCATAACCCACATCCACTCCCAGTTCTTCTATAGAAGTCAAAACACAGCCCCATGGGAACTGGATGATTGGTTCTCTTGATTGGGCATAGACGCTTATAAGTAGAGTGTGGCTCTCAATCAAGAAATTATTGGCTGCATCTAGGAGCTAGCTAAGTAGGTAATCAAGGCGGGTAGTCAAGGAGACGGGCGGTAGCCATGGTAACCATGGTGTGACATCCTACCTCGTGATCAGCAGTGCTCTGATTGGCTATTTTCAACTTCCCCTTCTCAGGGAGACTCTGCATGGCTTTAACCACTGGTTCAGTACTCAGGTCTTCACTGTCCGCTGTATCTGTGGATTAAAATACAAATATAATACGTACTACAAACATACAAAAACACTATTGTGGGGTGTCATTATGATGTTTAATGTCGCTACATTTTATGACCTCTGTCTACTTGCATAATAAATAGATCCGCCAACTAACCAGTTTCGGATGATGATCTCCGTTTTAGAAGTGCCAGTGTTGGGGTGCTGGTGGTACTAGAACTAGCTGTACTAAGGGATGGTCCCCCTTCCTCTCGCTTCACGCCCTCGACCTGCTGGATATGTGATCGGTTAGAGAAATGAGACTCAACAAGGGGTGCTATAATGCGACATGAGATCCCACTACAACAAGGGGTGAGACATGAGACGTTACAAGGGTCAGTGGTCGCCCAATCATTGCTAGACCGATTATATGAGATCACGTTTCTGGGTGATTGGAGCCAGCCGGGACAGAGTGATAATCGGACGCGAGGTTCGAGTCTCGCGATAATCGGCCTGTCAAGTGCCCTAACAAGAGGGGTATAAAACCCAATACTCACTTACCACCAAACCAACCACATTTCCCTTTCTCTCTACTACTACTACTACCACCACTACAACTACTACTGCTGTCACCATGGCTACCCTGAAGAGTGTAACTACCCGATGTCCCTCCTACGAGAACCTACCCCAGCCCATCGATGAGTTCTACCTACTACCATCCTCCCTCTACTCCCCACCTCCCCCCGGATTCACGGAACCCCACTACATCAATATCTCTGCTATAGAGGAACAAGAGGAACCTGAATATGTGGTCATGCAGGGGACCCCTCCTACCCCTCTATCTGACTACGAAAACACCACCCTCCGTCTACCAGCTAATCTGTCTACTACTACATCTTCAGACCTGGTGATACCTCGATGTGGAAAACAGCGTGACCCCCTCCCTCGGATCCCCTCAACCTGCTCTGCTCACCCCACCCCGACCTGCTACGCTCCCGCCCTGGCTGCCACTAAACGAGCCCTCAAGAAGATAAAGAAGAACCTGCGGAGATCACAGAAGAAGGAGGACAGTGACTATGAAGTGTACCAGTGTCCTAACTCCAACTATCAGTGTCCTAACTCCAACTCTTCCTCCGCATCCTCAACATACTACGCTCCCTCCTCCTCCCAGGCTACATCATCGGGGAGGAGTACCCCCAGCAGCCTGGACTACGTTACCATGTCTCCCGTGGAGACCCGAGTCACAGAGCACTTTGTTTTCAGCCGCTTGTGAGCTGGTGTTTTATTGTTTAGCACATTGTTTCTCTTATAAACTGAGTGTGTCACTTGTCTAATATCTAAATCTCATCCAGTTTGCCAGCCTATGATCCATAACCCAAAAACATTTCCCGTACTCATAAGAAGCAACACAACTCCATATAATGAACACTGTCTGTAGTACTTGATCTAGAGCTTGATGAAATAAAATGTCGAGCCACACAATATAGAAGTACCTGTGCAGCAGGAGATTCTATAATGCTGTCCTGTTTGTGTACCCCATGGAATGGAAGGGGTCGGGCCGATACTTTGGGCTGCATGGGCTTGAAGCCAGGTCCACTCCCCTCCAGTTTAGGTTTAGTGGTGGTGGTCATATTAGGGAGGACTTTGGACACCTCCCTCATCTGTCTGGATGTCAAGGTGTCCACTGGGGGGAGCTTCTCAGGCTTCTGGGATCTGGGATAGGGGGATGGGGATTTAGTATAGTGCATTTGCATTTAGAATATGACGTTTTTCTTTTAAATGAAGTATGGGATACTAATTTACGCGACGGAGATAGGACGTTTGGAACGGGAGTAAACTCGATGTTTAGGTATAGGGGTAGGGGCTTTACAATTGGAAACTAGTCTAACGAGGCTGTTTACCTGACGTGTGAGTTACAGAAACCGTAATAGTCCACAATCGGTCGATTATCACAGTCCTCTGCTACTAGTAGGCCCGCTTTCTGGCCACAGGTAACGTGGAAACACTTAACACAATTCTGCAAAGGGTTGGAGTTGTTATTGTTTGTACGAGATTTCTTACTATGTTCGTGATGACTACTATACAGCGAGGGGGAGGGGAGAAATCACTCAAGATTACACACCTGAACGTTGCACTGCATACATGCTCCCTGTCTCTTAGCTCTGTCATTACCCTTTTCATCACAAATGTAGCAGACCTGCTCAAACCGGGGTCCAGGAACATGTGCTAGTATTATAGGTTCCATTGAGTAGTTCTTACCAAACACAACCTGATGAGCAGAGAGGTATAGTTTAGTAGAGTGAAATAGAACCAGTGTATAGGATAGAATATAGATCTCCACCTGATACCCTCCTAAGATACTACTGATGGCTGTAGTGCGTGTACTAACAGTCACTACGGTTTTGAAACCTGCTATCACTGTCACTCACCTCTGGAATGTATTGTGCACAGAGAATATGGGCCCACCCTCCACTATCTGTCCGTTTGAGGGCTCCATCACTAAATGGGCACAACCTGCACCTCTCGCCGCTCATATCGAGCGTACACCGCTGACATAGCCAGGGCTCAGCTCCTGACACCCCTCCCACCACACCATAACACTCTGAAGAGAGGGGGGGGTGAGACGTTCTGATGTTGAGTCGGACTGAACAGAACTGAACTCAGTCTAAACTTACCCTTGTGAACATAGAACTTGCATTTCACACAGTGAATCAGGTTATCTTGTAGCGTGGTTTTGTTACAAACACAACACGCATGATTCATAATCTGGAATAGGGCAAAACATTGTGTGTTTGGGTTTAAAAATATTTCCCAAGATTACAATATGAGAGATGTAAACACGGTGTTTTAGAAAACAATTAAAAGGGAATTTAAATTATTAATATCACACAATTTATACATTGCTACACATATAAACAGTATGGCCTGAATTTGACTGGTTTTGATAGGTAAGAAAAGAAGTTCTTTAGTGTATGTGACTTCCATCGCTCCTCACCAGACACGCAAACAAAATCGCACAAACAAACCCCTGATGAAATCTGATACAAACCAACACAAACACAAACTAATCCTTGTCTATCAATCGTCATCCAGTAATGGTTCTCCTCCGGACATGCTATAGGCATTCTCTCCCACCATCCTCCTCGCAGGACACCTTTTAATGCAGTGGAAGAAGATGTAGGTTGACTGGATAAGGGTGACTGTAATCAGTAGGGCCAGGGCCAGTCGGATCGCACTAAAGGGGGAATCATCGTCTTCTTCAACACCACAAATTGAGTCAAAGTCACAGGTTCCTGCTCCTGTCTTTAGAACCTCCTTGAGGTCCTCTATGCTACATCCCGCGTCTTGGTCACACCCAGGGGGAATTACAACGTGCTCGTTCACCAAAATCTAGAAGGGAGGTAGGGGATCAGGTTTTAAAGTTGATGAAGGAGGGCATGAAGGAGTAAAATAATATTTTATAAAGGAGTAAATTTTGCACTGCATCACTATACTAACCTTAACTCTAGTTCCGGCGGTGCAGTTCATCCTGACAAATGCAATATTCGCTGCAAAGGGTGCAATATGTGATGTTTTGAAGATCCTATCCTTGTAATTGGGCATATCGTGGGTCAATGGCTTGGAATCCCGGTACAGCCCCAGGAGGGTAAATAACGGAACTACAGTCTCCTCATGGGCGAACATGAGTACAGGACTATTATCCATGCTATCCTCCATTGTCTCAATCACGTGACCTAGCAGGAGACAACTCATCTGGTAGGTCACAGGGTAGGAGTAGCTGTACTTGTGATATTTCTCTAGATCCTTCATAAAATCTAAAACCACCAAATCCTCATCAGCCAGCAGGTCACAGAACTTTGAACCGTGTGTTTGGGAGGGGCTCATCATTTCGTTAGCACAAAGGTAGTAGATTGCTTTAGTTGAGTTGAGATCAAGTTCCATACCAAGACGTCCAGATACACCCTTCACAACCCCCTCCACGTCAGGGGACTCTTCAAAGAGTTGGGCCTCCCTCTTCCACCCCTCATCTGCCAGGTAGGCCCTGTACCGGGGACATGAGTCCATGAACCTGAGTTGCCGGTCTGGTTTGGTCATGTTTATGGCGGGTGGAAGATACCCACTGAGAGCAATGTGATCCCGTGCTGTACTTGCCGGACCGAGCGGTCCAGTTCCGTTTAGTACTCCGTACATGAAGGAGAGACCACTCTGAACGGCCCGTGTTTTGGTCGTCGATCGGAGGAAATATCCCTCTGGTGTGTAGGGCAGTGGAAAGAGGTGAGGAAGGGCGGTGAAATATCGTTTCCCTATTGTGTAGTGTTCATACATGCCCTCTGACACCAGATCATAGTTGGCGGGGTAGGTACCCGGCGTCCAAGTATTGTACCAGGGCAGAGATGTCACCTGACCCTGGGAGACAGCCTGATTCAACTTCTCAAGGAACGTTCTCATGCGGGGGACTGCTTTTGTACCAAAGTTACGGCTGCCGTGTCGAGCAAGGAAGAATAACCGATCAGTTGAGCACTCAAACTTTACATCGGTAACATCCCCTCTAAAGGCATCATAGACGGTTTTGGAGGCAACTGGTCGGTACTGGGTAGTAGACCCAACTAGTCCCACTACTCCTAACAGGAGCAGTGCCAATAACATTTTTAACACCAGACACTCTCGGCTCGATCTACATGTCCTAAGAGTGTGAGCAAGGTATGTTATATTCATCAAATTGGTATACTTCTCTTGTTAAAATCGTTAAATTGGAAGGGAATCAAAAAAGTATAACAGAGTGTATCAACTTGACTAGTTTGACAACTGTCAAATTATGTTGGCATTCAGCCATCTCAGAGTGTATAAATTTAAATTCCATTTTCCGCACTTCAACGTCATACGTAGTGTGGTCGAATGGTTGGCTCGATGCCATGGATGTTTTTATGAAGGAGCAGAACAGGTCCCACCGAGGGGCGTAGTACCCACTTATCACGCCCGACCACATTTTAAAGGCATAGTCCCTCACTTTCTCCACCTCCCCTGTTCTATCCCAGAGAGTTATTTGGGTTAAAAAGTCCCTGTATAGCTGGTCGGGAGGGAAGTGAACAGTCTTGGCATATACCGCTATTCGCTTTCTGTAACAGGAAACTGACCGGGAAGGCAGGAAGCTAGCAAAGCTATCAAGAGTTGTTGTTATCTCTCTCATGCCGCGAGAGTGTAGGTCTACTTTTGTGTTGTTTCCTGTTAGATAGCCGGATATTAATCCTTTATAGCGCTCGAAAAATAGCTGCTCGAGAAGGTTTGAAACGACCGTTATAGCATCAATCAGCATAGCTTTGTCGACATGGCGACCATCACTTAGCAACCTATCAAACTCCGCTAAAATATACCGGTTATCACGGGTATTAGAGTTATACAGAAACTCCATCCCAAATCCAGGCCTCCTGTACATAATGTAACTATTGTAATATCTCTCCTGGTGAAATGAATACAAGGATTGTGATATATCACTGACAATCCGGCCTGGGTAGTGTGCTTTATACCTGTAGACACCTACTGCTCCCCTCCACCACTTCAGATGAGAGACAGGATCACGTGATCTGAGAGGGTAAGTGAAACTGAGGACTGCGTCCAGCAGAATTGTGTTCTCTCCAATCCCCTCTGGCATGTAACCAAACCCAACACAGTTTGGGTACTGAGCTAGAGCGGTACTAAAGTTACCAACTACAAATCCAATGTGTCCGTTTATAACTGTATTCCTTCCAAAGTTATTGATCAGCGTCCAAAGGAAGGGCTTCCCAAACCATCCCCTTGTTCGGGGGAAGTTTGGCTTGCTTTCTGCAAACATGTCTAGTATTAAAACATGTCCAGCTGGAATAGCCCCTAGATATGCCTGAACTCTGGGTGTAGTCCAGTACGGGTCATACCCAAAGGTCCACCCCTGGACCACCCAGATGGCAGTTGGATCGTGTCGTAGAATCAGGGACACCGTGGCGTTAGAAACAGCTGTGAGGTAGCCAAGGGAAGCATTAACAGGGGTATTCTCATTAAATGTGTCTATTGAGTATTTGTTGCCTGTGTTAAGAGTGTCACGTAGCTCTCTCATAAATAGGTCCCCAACTTTCTGGTAAAATGGCGAGGTTGTGTCTATGTAAGTGAGACAGGAAAAGCTGGAGTTAAACCCTAGCCAGCAACTGGCATTAGCAAAAAGTTCCTGGGGGAAAAGCAGCTGGAGATACCTTGGAACAAAACCAGCAAAACCAGGGACCACAAAATCGATTCCAAGAGAAGATAGCCTGTCAGTTATTCTGTGTTGTAAATCTACTTGGTGTCTCAAGAATTCTAAGTTGAGAGGTCTAGGGTAGGATCGCATGTTCCCCATCCTATTCCACGCAAGAAATGCTGGGCCATTAAAGAAGGATAGGACCTCGTTGGGTGGCACTCCAAGTTTTGTGAACACCCTGTACAGAACCATCTCTATCCCAGTGGGGATGTAGACCAAGTTGAAACCAGAAAATGCCAGCCAATCCAGATGTGGCTCCCATTCAGACCAGTCCCACCACCAGTAGGAATATGAATATGCACAAATGTTACCATAGTATCTAGTTATATCGCTTGGTTGGAAAATTACTGGTTCTGGCAAAGTGACAAGAGGATATTCCGCCCAGGAGAGACCAAACTGCGTGTAGGACACTTTGGCGAAATCTAAAAGATACACCTTAAACCCTTCCACACAATTTCTGGCATTGTAACAGTGAATGTAAACAGTTGTTTGATTCTTAGAAAGTCTTGTGGCAAGCTGAGTTAGATTTGATGACGAAGGGAGGATTTTGATACTGTTGTAGTGTGCTGGGGACACCCTGCACACCAGTTTTTGTACTTCAGAGTGACAGGCGATGGATAGAATAATGCTTGAGAGTATTAAAAACACTTTCATGGCTCTAAAAGAGAGGTTGAATGCTGAAAAGTAACCAAAAAACAGGCCAACACAAATCGTTGTGTGGATTTCGGAGAAATTTTGGGTGATTTAACATTTTCAGGTCTGTCAAAAAAGTTTGTTGAAACAAAAAACTCGCCGCGTAAAACACATTATTGATGTAACACGCATAAAAATTTACATCTGCGCTGCATTTAGAGGATTTTTCAATTGCGCGGCGCGGCGCTAAAATAATAATAATAATAATAAAGGGTTTTTAGTATACCGCTCAGTCCAGAGCGGCGCGGCGCGGCGCTAAAATTAAAAAATCTTTCACAAAACCCACTCGACGCTTTGCAAATCCAAAAAATTCAAGCGCCGAACTCGTTCGTCTGTTAAATTTCGCTCTCTCAAGCTCATTTAGGGTCACTATTAACCGCCCAAATATAGTGGAACATACACTCGTTACAATACCCTTTTGACTCACGTTGTTCGTGGTGTTTAACCTTTCCAACTACTTCCAGGATGCCGCCATGAACTAAAGACGAAGCTGAATTTTACGATTGAGGAGTAAAGAGAACATGAGTAATCCGAGACGAGGCTCGGGGAGCGAGGGCTCAAGGAGCGACAGCACAAGAGGTCCTTCAGGAGGCACCCGCTCCAGAGACTCCACCGGAGCCCGTGTTACAACTGTCATGGCAACGACAGGATCCCGACCCGACCGGGGTTGTGATGTCTCCTTCACAGATATGAAAATGATCGGATACGGTTCCTTTGGCTACGTTTACAGGGTCAAGTTACTGGAAACGAACGAAATGGTAGCGATCAAGAAAGTTTTACAGGACCGGCGGTTTAAGAACCGTGAACTTGAGGTGATGCGACGATTGGACCACTGCAATGTCATTCGGTTACGATACTTCTTTTACTCGAATGGTGAGAGAAGGGATGAGGTATACCTGAATCTCATATTGGACTACTTCCCCACCACTGTGTACCAAGTTGCCCGGCAGTACAGCAGAAATCGGCAAATGATCCCAATTTTGTATGTAAAACTGTACATGTATCAACTGATGCGGGCTCTAGCCTACATCCATTCCTTTGGTATTTGCCACAGGGATATTAAACCTCAAAACCTTCTTCTCCACCCCGATACCCTAGTACTCAAGCTCATAGACGGTGGCAGTGCTAAGATTCTAGTAGAGGGAGAGGTTAATGTTTCATATATCTGTTCCCGGTATTACCGGGCACCTGAGCTCATATTCGGGGCCACTAACTACACATGTGCCATTGATATTTGGTCGGCAGGGTGTGTGTTGGCCGAGTTGCTCCTCGGTTCTCCCATCTTCCCAGGGGACAGCGGTGTGGACCAGCTGGTAGAAATCATCAAGGTCCTCGGATCTCCCACCCGGGAACAAATCGCAGAGATGAACCCCAACTATACCGAGTTCAGATTCCCCCACATTCGACCACACCCGTGGCGTCGTGTGTTCAGGGCCCACACTCCCGACGATGCCATCGACCTCACGTGTAAACTACTGGAGTACACGCCCAGAACCCGTCTTCACCCCCTCGACGCCATCGCACACGAGTTCTTCAATGAGCTCAGGGTAGAGGGCACGATACTCCCACCGCCCCTCGAGAAAGATTTACCCCCTCTGTTTAACTTCACGGAACAGGAGCTGAGAGAGAAACCTGCCCTTCGGTCTGTCCTCATTCCCAGCCATGTCGTGCAGCCGCCCCCTTCCTCAACTGATCCACCTGTGGCTAATGGAGCCGCTGCCCCATCCTAATCAGAACTGTGTGTGTGTGTGAACAAACTACTGTGAGTCCGTTTGTGTGTGCGTGCGTGTGTGTGTTATATTGACAGTTTTAAGTTGTGAATTATTGTAGTTATGAAGGACACACATATGTTTGTACAATGTAAACACACGGACAATACCTCTCTTCTTTCCTGATCTCCTGATCTCCCTACTGTGATCTGAGTAAAAAAGTAAAATCGGGCTTGTGTGATGGGGCTTGTTGTTAGAGAATTATGCAGTGACATTTAAAGAAGGAGTGTGTGTGAGTGTGTGTGTGATAAAGATTGTTGTAATGTTGATGCTAAGATTCTCTGTCAAGAAGTATCTCCTTTTCTGTTGTATACATACTGTTTAACATTCAACTGAAATCAAGAGTTCTAGTCACTTTATACATCCAACCCCCCCCCAAAAAATCTTTCACAAAACCCACTCGACGCTTTGCAAAAATTTTCAAATCCAAAAAATTCAAGCGCCGAACTCGTTCGTCTGTTAAATTTCGCTCTCTCAAGCTCATTTAGGGTCACTATTAACCGCCCAAATATAGTGGAACATACACTCGTTACAATACCCTTTTGACTCACGTTGTTCGTGGTGTTTAACCTTTCCAACTACTTCCAGGATGCCGCCATGAACTAAAGACGAAGCTGAATTTTACGATTGAGGAGTAAAGAGAACATGAGTAATCCGAGACGAGGCTCGGGGAGCGAGGGCTCAAGGAGCGACAGCACAAGAGGTCCTTCAGGAGGCACCCGCTCCAGAGACTCCACCGGAGCCCGTGTTACAACTGTCATGGCAACGACAGGATCCCGACCCGACCGGGGTTGTGATGTCTCCTTCACAGATATGAAAATGATCGGATACGGTTCCTTTGGCTACGTTTACAGGGTCAAGTTACTGGAAACGAACGAAATGGTAGCGATCAAGAAAGTTTTACAGGACCGGCGGTTTAAGAACCGTGAACTTGAGGTGATGCGTCGATTGGACCACTGCAATGTCATTCGGTTACGATACTTCTTTTACTCGAATGGTGAGAGAAGGGATGAGGTATACCTGAATCTCATATTGGACTACTTCCCCACCACTGTGTACCAGGTTGCCCGGCAGTACAGCAGAAATCGGCAAATGATTCCAATTTTGTATGTAAAACTGTACATGTATCAACTGATGCGGGCTCTAGCTTACATCCATTCCTTTGGTATTTGCCACAGGGATATTAAACCTCAAAACCTTCTTCTCCACCCCGATACCCTAGTACTCAAGCTCATAGACTTTGGCAGTGCTAAGATTCTAGTAGAGGGAGAGGTTAATGTTTCATATATCTGTTCCCGGTATTACCGGGCACCCGAGCTCATATTCGGGGCCACTAACTACACATGTGCCATTGATATTTGGTCGGCAGGGTGTGTGTTGGCCGAGTTGCTCCTCGGTTCTCCCATCTTCCCAGGGGACAGCGGTGTGGACCAGCTGGTAGAAATCATCAAGGTCCTCGGATCTCCCACCCGGGAACAAATCGCAGAGATGAACCCCAACTATACCGAGTTCAGATTCCCCCACATTCGACCACACCCGTGGCGTCGTGTGTTCAGGGCCCACACTCCCGACGATGCCATCGACCTCACGTGTAAACTACTGGAGTACACGCCCAGAACCCGTCTTCACCCCCTCGACGCCATCGCACACGAGTTCTTCAATGAGCTCCGGGTAGAGGGCACGATACTCCCACCGCCCCTCGAGAAAGATTTACCCCCTCTGTTTAACTTCACGGAACAGGAGCTGAGAGAGAAACCTGCCCTTCGGTCTGTCCTCATTCCCAGCCATGTCGTGCAGCCGCCCCCTTCCTCAACTGATCCACCTGTGGCTAATGGTGCCGCTGCCCCATCCTAATCAGAACTGTGTGTGTGTGTGAACAAACTACTGTGAGTCCGTTTGTGTGTGCGTGCGTGTGTGTGTTATATTGACAGTTTTAAGTTGTGAATTATTGTAGTTATGAAGGACACACATATGTTTGTACAATGTAAACACACGGACAATACCTCTCTTCTTTCCTGATCTCCTGATCTCCCTACTGTGATCTGAGTAAAAAAGTAAAATCGGGCTTGTGTGATGGGGCTTGTTGTTAGAGAATTATGCAGTGACATTTAAAGAAGGAGTGTGTGTGAGTGTGTGTGTGATAAAGATTGTTGTAATGTTGATGCTAAGATTCTCTGTCAAGAAGTATCTCCTTTTCTGTTGTATACATACTGTTTAACATTCAACTGAAATCAAGAGCTCTAGTCACTTTATACATCAGCAACCCCCCGCCAAGATCTGTTTCAATCCCCTCTAATTTGAAGCTGCTCCTTCATAAAACACATCATCATTGAGGCTAATTGACAGCTGAATGCTGCAGCTTTTTGTATCTGTAAGTTTATAGTTTTTGTGCGTCTGTGTGCAGAATAATAACTGAAGTATAATTGTGATCCAAAATATGATGCGTTTTATTCTGACTTCTTGGACATGGTGCACCCCTCAACTTATCTTCTAGAGTTTTCTATGGAGCCATATTTTTCTCTATGTCACTCTCTTTATCTCTCACTCTCTCTCTCTCCCCCTCTCTCTCTCTCTGTCTCTCTCTCTCTGTCTCTCTCTCTCTCTCTCCCTCTCCCTTTCCTCCTCTCTCTTTCCTTCCGACTCTCTTTATATATCTTTTCCGTTTTCTGTCTTCCCACCGACGCAGTACTGTCACTGTGCGTTACACATACATCGGAAATAGAACTTTCGCTGAAATACACACACAGAGAGAGAGCGTACATGTGTGCAAAGTTGCGTGTCTATGTCGCGAATCTTTCGCTCTATCCCTGGGCAGTAGGAGAGAGAGAGAGGAAGGAAAGAGAGAGAAATAGGAATATAGAGAGCTTTGCCGCAAAATGCAGAGATATATAGAGAGAGATAAATGATAGAGCAAGATGAGGACATCGGAAATGGAGAGTCATCGAGATAAATGTAGACATTGAGATAGATAGAGATAGATAGATAGAGATAGAGAGCGAGAGGTGAGATAGAGAAGAGTGGAGGAATATAGTCTCTGAACCAGGAAAGTAATTGGACCTCGAGCTTGTGCTATACATTATAATGGTCCGATCGAGCTCTTCTTCTTGCGCTCACCACACAAACATTAGCTACACCGCACAACTCTTTTCCATCTTCCTTCTAATTCCACAATTAGATTCGTCTGTAGTCTCTAATGATACTCAAAAAGAAGAAAGCCTCAAAATACTGGAGTGAATGTCATATTGTTACTGGGCATCCCTCACTTAGCACTCAATTCAGCTCACTGCTCCGTGCTCACTTCACAGTTCAAATTCTCTGAGTCACCTTTCCTACTATGTATCTATCTATCTTTCTCTCTCCCCTTTTCTCTCTCTCGCTCTCTCTCTCTCTCTCTCTCTCTCTCTCTCTCTCTC
>AVPN01001030.1:0-22982 GCA_000695325.1 Pleurobrachia bachei
GAAGGTTTAGTAGGAGTTTCTGAAATGAGATTGTCATCTACATTTGATATGGGAGAGCACGCTTCAACCATTTTGACACACTGCAATTGAGTTGAGGATCGCCGTCTCTGTCGAGCTGGGGGTCGGGGAGCATTGAGGGAGTTTGAGGAGCCAGAACTTGAAGCAAAATGAACGGGTTTCTTCGACCTGATCCGTTTATCTCCCTTCATGTTCCCATCCAACTTGAATCGGATGGTGCGGAGTTTGGGTGGCGGAGGTCTGTTGTTGGATGAGCTGCCCCTGCTGACCACCCCACCAGATCCACTAGGCAACAAGTTGAAAGACTTGGCAACAAAATTGGCACATTTCTTTCTTACCTCTGCTATATTCTCCTCAGTTTCGCTAAAAGATGCCAGGGGCATGACGTGTGTGGTAGCGGGCGACAATAGCTAACTAGCTAGCAGGTACCAGTGAAATTCACCTTTTGTTAGAAAACAAAAATGACACAGAATTACAAGATGTCGAGTTGGCGAACTGAGTTTCACACAGTTAGTTGTGGTGGGGTGGTTTACCGGTGCAGCAGCAGATATAATATATATAGAGGAGAACCACACTATCACACAGTTAGTTGTGGTGGGGTGGTTTACCGGTGCAGCAGCAGATATATAGAGGAGAACCACACAGACAGAGGGAGCTGGGGAGTTTATAATTAGAACCGGTAGTCGATGTGACAAATGAGGAAGTTTCACAATTATCACTCTGGATCAAATCTGCTGCAGGAGCTCCTTCTCCCCGAGGTGGTGATGGTGGTGATAAGTGGTTGTCGATGTAGTTGAGTTGCAGCCCACGACGGAATTGTACGGTAGTTACCGGGCGCAACTAATCAGACATTAAATCTTGCGGACACTATAACGAGAGACAGAGCTGGGTGCGCTAGAAGGCAGGAATAGTGAGAGACAGTTAATTGAGAGGGCCACTCACAACATACAAATGCACGCCCTGACATACAGGCAAGGGAGAGAGAGAGAGAAGAGAGAGAGAGAGAAACATATACAGTTGATAAATTCGGTCTAATTTTGAACTCCTGACCCAAGTTAATTGGTGTATGCGACTCAGTTTGAACAAGTGGAAAGAACTTGAAGAAAAAGAGAGAGATAGAGAGAGATAGAGAGATATGGTGGGAGAAAGAGAGAAAAAGAGAAGGAGAGAAAGAACGAGAGAGGTATGAAAACGTCAACGTTATTTCTACTACCGGTAGTAGCTAGAAAATAGAATGAAGTAGCTAGAAAATAGAATGAAGTAGCCAGAAAATAGAATGAAGCAGTCTCAATAAAGCCAAATATTAGCTGCTAACGAGGGAGAATAATTGGATGAAGTATTTTTGAAGGCTCGACACTAAGTAACCCTATCCTAGCAAACATTACGTTTATCATAAAACTATGGCGTAATACATTCCATTTAACGTAGGTGCCAAGACTTACACTTTCTCCAGACCGAATTCTCTCTCCTACAGCCCAGGAAGAATTATCTCCAACTCCCAAATATCGACTGACACCTGACATATTTCGTGGAAAAAAAGCAAAACAACGACGTACAGTTCAGATTAAAAAATGGTGTTTAATTAAACCGCCTTGAGAGTTGTTGTACGGTATGAGCCTTTCCTACATGCACATTCCATTCTTTAATTAGCCGTCTTGGAGGAGAGGTAGAGAAAAGATGGATAGAAAAGTTACAGAGAGAGAGAGAGAGAGAGAGAATATGAAGAATAGATAAAGACACAGACACAGACACAAGCGTAGGTAGAACGACAAAGAAAGTGTGCAGCTAGGTTTTAGTAGAACATGTGCACACGTTTTAGTAGTAGGCCATGGCCATTTTGGTACACAAAAGATGATATTTTCACCACTCCAACTGAATTAATATTATACATCATACAAATTTCTCTAGATTTTAAAATACAGACTTAACTTGTTGAGTAACTCAACAAGACATAACACAGACGATTTGGGAGGTTCAAGTCCCAAACTGCACTATGTAACACATAACAAAATGTTTTTCTCCCATTTAGATCAGCCCATTGATCACATCTTTAGCTTGTTCCTGGAGTAGGACAGTGATGGGACAGTGGAATCTATCCTCTCCATTAAGATAGTTACTTGCATAGCTCATACCATTCTTCTTTTCGTCTCGAGAGGCATCTGTTATAAGGAAGGGTTTTTTTTGTACCTGTCACTCATATTGGGATTTAGGATGGACGTTAGTTAAGCTAGCGAATGCTGTCATTAAAATTATAATCGTATGTGTCACATTTTGTGACAGGATGGTTACACGGTTTGTGTCATTGGCTACAAATTCCTGAGAAAAAAAGACAGTTTGTGGTCTCGCATGATGTGATTTCTTACCATTTCCCACCCACACATAAAGGTGAGTTCCAACGTCCACCAGAAATACGTCATTAGGGTCCAGCAAATCCTTAGAAACATCATCTCCCTCTGCTATCTTCTCCATCTTTAACTCTCCGTCTTGGTCGCTGATCTTCATAAGCCGTTTCGTATCATTCTCGATCACTGCTGAGGATTTCTCATCCCCCTCGCCCTCTTCGAGCAACTGAAGGGGTTTGTCAGATCATCAATACAATCATCAATACAAAGCAATCGACAAAGATAATAAATGGATCTCGACTGTAATTGTAAATATAAGATCTTCCTTGAATCCCTGCTCAGTCATTTAGTAACTAAACTCACACTATTCACTTCATCGGGAACTTCTCCATCGTAGACGTATGATTTCGCCTTTCCGTTTCTTTCCTCTTTGATCTTTATCACAAATTGCATGGCCTTGACCTGAAATTAAATTGTTAATTATGACTTAAAATCCCAAATCACATTGATACTTGAGTAAGGGGTGACTCCTTACTCAACAAATTGAGACTGCCTTATAATGAGACAACATAAAAATTTGATACGAAAGTTTACGTGGAATTTCTACGTTTACGTGGAATTAACTTCTTACCTTTTCGTCCTTATCACATTTCTCCCCGTTTAACTGGTAAATAGTGAGGCCCGCATCCAAGATGAAAACATCGTCATCATTGATGTTTCCCCTTTTCAGACTCACCTCCTCAATGACTGTATTCTGAGCTGTATCACCTGGCGGGACATAACTAGGTTTGTCAGTCGGCCAAATAATCGAGCAAATGACTAACTAGAAATGACTTAAATACTATTCAGGGTGTAATGGCTACGCCAGCTGCTACATACGAATGCCAGTAATTTGTGACCTCCGTGAAACCTATAGAGGCAAAGATAACCCCTCGGTTTCACACAGGATACTACCCAAATCTAATACAAACATGACACAGGATACTACCCAAAATTGTTAAGTAAGATGTTCTCAACAAACCCAAAACCTACTGTGAACCTAGTACCGTGAACCTACCATGAACCTACCATGAACATGGAAAAGACGAGGCTGGTACTCTGTGGGTGAGACATGTCGGAAACCACTTTCCGCACCACCCTTCAAGAAGTTGATCCCCTCTGGGAAGTAGGATTTGAATGTCTGAGACTCGTATATCTGAACCTGTGGTAGGATACTGCATTTTGGTGAAAGTCGATTTACCGGACCCTTGATTCGTATTTGAGTTGTTAAAACTGTATCTTTATAGAAATTTCTAGAAAGCGAACCTCTCTATGCTGGATGGGCTTGTCATGATGGAAGGTATCAAGTTCTACTGTCTTATAACGAACCTCTCTATGCTGGATGGGCTTGTCGTGATGGAATGTATCAAGTTCTACGGTTTTATAAGCTGCCGTCCCATATTCGTCCTGTGTACTGTTTTTCCCGATCCAGAAGTGAACATCATACTGGAATCCTTCCTCGTCCTCATTCCTGCAGAGGAGAACGAAAAATTATAGATTAAATTTCAACAGGTGACAAGTCTCGGATTCGCTATAAAACTGTCGTGCACTCGTTAATGTATGTTTATGTAAATCTCTAATCGCTGGGAATAAGCTGACTTCACTTTTCTATCCCATTAATAGGCGACTCGGTGTCGGTTGTAGCTTGTAACACACGAAAAAGAAGCTAATCCGAGATCTTGTTTAAAAAGAGCTAATTATTCTACCGACAAAGCAAGATCATTTACAAACTACAAAGCTTATTTACTCTCTTATCTTGGTACTTTCCTTCTCACTCTCTCTTTATAAATCTTCTTCTCTCATTTACTTGTAAGTATTAAGAATGATGTAAGAATCTCCTTCGTAAAACTTTCCGTAATCCTCAACAGGCCATCGGACTACTTTAAACTGGACTATCCGCCAGATCTCTAGGCCGACCTTTTCGCCTGCAAAGAAACAAGAATTAGTCACTCTGCACGTTAGGAGTTTATTTGGTAACGAAGTTACCCCTCTGTTGAGGGCATTGCAAAAGTAAGGCACGTCTTAGCGTGCCCGCAATGTAGGGGGAACTGCGTTACCAAGGAGTTTATCCAAGTAAATTGACAGCTTGTTGAGTAAGGAATGTGACAACAGTTGACATGGCTGATGGCAGAACGAACCAGATTTAGCCCATGCAGGCTCAGACTGGGCAGATTCAAGTTTGACTTTCTTCTCCACATCAGAGCCAAAAAGAGCCAAATTAGAGTCTTTCCAGTTGTACTCCTCCTGCTTTCGGAGGCCGGCCATCACGTGATACTGGATAGGTCGCATATAATGGTGATGTGATATATACTGGCAGCAAAAAGCAAAGAACACCCGCAAACACGGGAGAACCCCTTTTTTAGTTACGTACTGATTTCTTGCTCTCTCTCTCTCACCGCGTCACTGGAATAATTTGACCAAATTGGGGTGGAAAGGATATAAAAGGAATCATTGGTTTGTATTTCGAAAGAAGCGACGAAACATGTTAAACTAGCTGCCAAGTATCATATTCTTAGTTCACAACTACTGCACAGTACACACACTAGTCACTAGCATTTTGGTGAAAGTCGATTTACCGGACCCTTGATTCGTATTTGAGTTGAACTTATATCTTCATAGAAATTTCTAGAAAGCGAACCTCTCTATGCTGGATGGGCTTGTAATGATGGAATGTATCAAGTTCTACTGTCTTATAAGCATTACGAACCTCTCTATGCTGGATGGGCTTGTCATGATGGAATGTATCAAGTTCTACGGTTTTATAAGCTGCTGTCCCATATTCGTCCTGTGTACTGTTTTTCCCGATCCAAAAATGAACATCATACTGGAATCCTTCCTCGTCCTCATTCCTGCAGAGGAGAACGAAAAATTATAGATTAAATTTCAACAGGTGACAAGTCTCGGATTCGCTATAAAACTGTCGTGCACTCGTTAATGTATGTTAATTTAAAACTCTAATCGCTGGGAATAAGCTGACTTCACTTTTCTATCCCACTAACAGGCGACTCGGTGTCGGTTGTAACACACAAAAAGGAAGCTAATCCGAGATCTTGTTTAAAAAGAGCTTATTATTCTACCGACAAAGCAAGATCATTTACAAACTACAAAGCTCATTTACTCCATCTCCTTCTAACTTCCTGTCCCTCTCTCTCCCTCTTTTTTCTCATTTACTTGTAAGTATTAAGAATGATGTAAGAATCTCCCTCGTAAAACTTTCCGTAATCCTCAACAGGCCATCGGACTACTTTAAACTGGACTATCCTCCAGATCTCTAGGCCGACCTTTTCGCCTGCAAAGAAACAAGAGTTAGTCACTCTGCACGTTAGGAGTTTATCAAAGTAAATTGACAGCTTGTTGAGTAAGGAATGGGACAACAATTGACATGGCAGAACGAACCAGATTTAGCCCATGCAGGCTCGGACTGGGCAGATTCAAGTTTGACTTTCTTCTCCACATCAGAGCCAAAAAGAGCCAAATTAGAGTCTTTCCAGTTGTACTCCTCCTGCTTTCGGAGGCCGGCCATCACGTGATACTGGATAGGTCGCATATAATGGTGATGTGATATATACTGGCAGCAAAAAGCAAAGAACACCCGCAAACACGGGAGAACCCCTTTTTTAGTTACGTACTGATTTCTTGCTCTCTCTCTCACTCTCTCTCTCACCGCGTCACTGGAATAATTTGACCAAATTGGGGTGGAAAGGATATAAAAGGAATCATTGGTTTGTATTTCGAAAGAAGCGACGAAACATGTTAAACTAGCTGCCAAGTATCATATTCTTAGTTCACAACTACTGCACAGTACACACACTAGTCACTATATATCTAAGGATATCTTTGGGAGCAGTTCTGAACTACGTGTAAGCCTATAGTGTATGTTGTTGTTCTACCAAGCTGATGCAATGATGCAGAAATGATGTGACGATACTACCTGTACTGCACTCACGGAGGGGGCAAGAGTGAGATGATGCAGAAATGGTGCAAAGTGTTGTTTTTGTTCAATGAAAACACACAAATTCAACCATGCAGTGTCAGCTCAGGGTGGATACACACGTCATGCTGGATGAATTACACATTGAAGATCTGCTGGATAGGGGCGAAGGTCGAACAATAACATCAATATACAGTCGGACCCCGATTTACCGGGATACTCGTCGGGGAAAGGGTGTTGCCCGGTGAATTGGGGTCCGATCACTCTGTGTGAGCTGTAACATGGGCACATTAACACACGTTACTCTCACGACGTTACACAGTTGAGATACATAATATGTATTACATATCCTAGGTTTTCTTGTTGAGAAAAACCCAGCTTACTCATCAAAGGTTTTCATTAAATGTTAAGAAGCGTCGCAATGAGACAATATAAAAGCAATCACCCCCTCACGCAACCCACGGTGTACCTAGTATCATGTTGTCCCCCTTACTCAACAAGTATCATGGGGAGGATTGTTAGAGATAGAGAGAGAGAAAAGAGGGAGAGAGAAAAGTGCCCCACAATGTGCTCTATAACAAGGGGTTAGATAGCTTTTAAAGAATAATATACAATATTAAATATATTCAGAATGTGCACCATATGAACAAGCAATGAGATCGTATTTTCGATGATTCTTTGCAATAAAGAATTGGAATATGATTCTTCGTATTTGTAACATAACGAATTGGCCTTGGAGTATCGAATGAAAACAAACACAGAACACTGTAGATCTTTACTGGACTACAGCACATCATATTATGTGTGTAAAAGATTACTATAGTGCTGCACCAGGTGTGTTGTAGAGATCATTGGTGGTGAGTCACACAGCTCCTTAGAATGAAATTCTATGACACCTTGGACTTTGGAGCTGGAGCACCTACAATGACCTCGGTAGGACAGTGATTTAGTAGTGGCGAGGGAAATACAAACCAGCTGCTGCAGTACTGACACCATGGCTGGAAGTATGAAAATATGAAATCGAAAGTGGAAGAGTGTGATCGGAGTAAGCTTCTTCGGTAGGATAACAAAAGAACCCGGATATGGTTGGACAATGGAGTGTGTCACACAATGCTTGGGATAGGACAACAAATAGGACACTGGACTGTGAAGCTCATATATGAGAATATATTCGGTGAAGTAAATAGTTGAAAGAAACTGAATCGGTAGACGAGACACACATCGGCCAGAAAAAGTCTTGTTGGCTTTTCAGTTTGAATTAAAACATTTTGTTGGTTTTGGTATCCCATCAGATGGAATTAGTTTTGTGAAACAACCACAACGAATCTTTTTTTAAAGAAATGGAAATGGAAATCACTGAAAATAAACATAAAATATTTGGTGGTGCCACCCCCTATTTACGTTCGTTTGTCCCGCATCGCTCGGCTGATAGTGGAAGGGGTGACCGAGTCACCAAATAAAAGATCTACGCAACACTATTTTGTTGTGCAATGTTAACTGTATTCTTCTTGACCTTGACAAACGGCATATACTTGGTGTAAATTCTTTTCAACAAATTTCTGATAAAATCCCTGAACCCTCGATTCACCATGGTGTAAATAAGAGGATTCCCATAGGCGCCCAACATATACAAATACCTCGCCTTCTCCATACCCACGGACACGTCATGTTCGTCTACAATCGCAGAATAATGAAACCTGACAACGGTGGCACTCCATGAGATCCAAAAGAGACCTGTGACGGCGGCTGTTGTCAGTAGTGCCACATTGGACCGTCCTGTGGGGCTCCCAGAGTGTTGTTTGAGAAGGTTGGTGACGTAGACCCATAGGATGATGTTGATGACGGTAATGGCGATAAATGGGAACAGAGTTAGTAGAATCATCACCACGACATTGTAGGTGGATCGTCCAAAGTGGAATGTGCAGGCGGCAAGTTTTCCATTGAACTCCACACTTTTACCACTGGCGATGTTATAAATCGCCAGGGCCAGGGAGAACAACCAAATGGCTATGGATATTTGCGTTGCCTTCGTTGCGGTAATTTCACGGACTGAGATCGGATATTTGCAGCGGAGATACCGGTGAAGGGATACGGCCAGGATGAAGTTAATACTCGCCATTACGGGAACTGTCACCCCGTGACCGAGAATCCAGCAGACCACCCTACCCAACATCCACCGGCGAAACAGATGTGTCAGGGCAATGGGGACTGAGTAAATCAGGATAAACAGAATGTCACTTATAGCGATTTGTCGGACGAAGGCAATAGTTGCACCATCCATCTTGAATGAACCGTAATTCATTGAGCAGTAGATAACGAGGGCATTGCCGATAATTCCACAGACGTTACCCGTTGTTAGCAGTGTGAACCAAATGTATCCTTCCCAGGGGACAGCGTTGTAGCGGGCGTAGATGATTTCGGAGTCGTTAATTCCAGTGACATTCAGCATCATGTTCTATAGGGATATAAGTGCAATTGTCATAGGTATAATCATAATATTTGATATATGAAACATGGCTCATTTATAAAGTAAATAAAGTCATGACAAATTCACATGTAAAAGGTCTAGTATATTAGACAAATCATAAGCGATTATTGATTCGGCTAAAACGTCAATAGCAGCCATTAAACGCTGCGATTTCAAGCGTTGTTCTTAGGAATAACAATAATTACTCAGTCGCTAATTGCCAGCATCAGACAATAATTACACACATTATCTCAAACAGAGTAATTGCCGAGGAATGTGAAGCTTTATTGACAAATAATAATGAAAAAAAAGGAAAGAGTTCCGAACAAGTTCAAGCTGTGATTTTAACTTAAGAAAATATAGACCTGGATTGGGAAACAAGCAATATATAACAAGAATTTAGTATTAGAGAATCAAGAATGCATTAAATATGCATAAGAACCTACTATAAAGCTACTCCAATGGCCTGTGGAAAACTCCCGTTATGTTGTATACCCAAAGTATTGCAATTATTTTCTTATGTTGTTGTGTTATGACATGTGTCACAGTATGTGCATTGTGAACAATGAATAGTTAAATAATACAACCCTAAACACATGTGGACTCACAGTGTCATTAACTCAAAGATAATACATTTTGAGTGCAACATAAAAATTTAACGATAATGCTAGTATGTATATCTTGGGTATAAAATAGATAAACAAAACGAACGAAACACAGCAGAAGCAGTCTTCCTTGAAATACAATGTAATTGCTTTCGATTCGTTCGTTTCCGCAAAGATAGAATGTATAAAAAAAAAGTGTTTTCAGGAAAAAAAAGTTTTATTAAAAAGGGCTCTTGAGTATTCGGATATATTTTGATATCCTATAGTGCCCATTTTCAAAACCGCTTTTGAAGCAGTAAAGCTGCAAAACAAGATTATTCTTGTCATTTATCCTCAATACATAAAGCACATATTTTAACTGCTCTTCTAAATGTTTATCCAACATACAGAATGCCAATTTTCATGATGTGTTAGGCAAATTACGATCCATCCTAAGAGCAGGCACAGCTTAGAGTAGTAGTTTGATATTCTCTATGCTGCATAACTACAGGCCCCGCTGCTTAAATGCAGGCCCCGCTGTTTCGACAGGCAACGACAGATAACATCTGGTCATAACAACATCAAATTAATATTTATTATTCACATATCCAATATCTAGCCCTCTGAGTACAACATTTAAGTGCCCACCCTGTACACACTAACATATCGTTTCTCTCATTTTCTCGCTCTCTCGCTCTCCCAAACTAACTACAGAGAGATAGAGAGATCACCGATTACCGTTACCACTCACGCACGAACTACCAGCAACATATGAACTTCCTATCTTCAGTAGTAGTTTGACATTCTCTATGCTGCATAACCACAGGCCCCGCTGCTTAAATGCAGGCCCCGCTGTTTCGACAAGCAACGACAGATAACATCTGGTCATAACATATTATTCACATATCCAATATCTAGCCCTCTGAGTACAACACTTCAGTGCCCACCCTGTACACACTAACATATCGATTCTCTCATTTTCTCGCTCTCTCGTTCTATCAAACTAACTACAGAGAGATAGAGAGATCACCGATTACCGTTACCACTCACGCACGAACTACCAGCAACATATGAACTTCCTAGCGTCAGTAGTAGTTTGACATTCTCTATGCGGCATAACTGCAGGCCCCGCTGCGTAAATGCAGGCCCCGCTGTTTCGACAAGCAACGACAGATAACATCGGGTCATAACAACATCAAATTAATATTTAATATTCACATATCCAATATCTAGCCCTCTGAGTACAACACTTCAGTGCCCACCCTGTACACACTAACATATCGATTCTCTCATTTTCTCGCTCTCTCGTTCTATCAAACTAACTACAGAGAGATAGAGAGATCACCGATTACTTGTGGGCTTGCCGTTGGCAAGCCCAGGCACTCGAGAGAGAGAGAGAGAGGCACAGCTTAGGCAGTGGTAAACGTTGTAATAAAGTGGAACTGCACTCGGAAATTGCAATTTTCATTAGGATCAATTTTGTGGAAGATAGTAGCAGTAAATTCTAACTATTGGCAAATCTTGTTACATTACACGACATCAGATTCCTGCATTAATTCCTCAGGGGGAATAAATCTGGGGTGGATTTATCCCCATGAGGAACAATCAGGAATCTTCAATGTTGAACTGTGTCCAACTTACAACGTGAACACTGTTCACTTGTAAGTTGGGGTGCATTAATCCCCATGAGGAATCCATGTGGCCAAAGGAATCTGTGTATAACCTACAACGTGAACAGAGGATCAGCGCATAGTAAACAAAGCCCGCTATAACATTACTAGACACACCTGTACGTTCCAGGTGAGAAAATCAACACCTTTTATTTACAAGGCAGATTACAAAAATTGTGAGAAGAAAAAAAATCGCCCTCTAAGACTAAAAATCTGCAGCTGGTCGATCGGGCTAAGCACCTGAGAGACACATATTGTGTTTGAAAGATCCCTCTCTCTCAGCTCTGAAGGGAAACAGCTTCTCTCTTGGCCCGGCAGTATTCTGTAAACGATATAATTCCCATCACAGCTGACAAAGATTGGATCAATAGATTTCAAGATCCTTAAGAGCTGTTAATCGAAGAGCAAGCATCATCGAAATCACTCTACGTAGAAGTGATATCAGATATATGGCTTCTTGAAAGATGTGTGAAGGTCTGGATTATAGAGAGAAGTATGACCTAAGATTGGACTCACTAAGTAGTGCATGACAGTTCTTAGATTTAGTTCTAACGTTCTATCTCTCAGCACTTCTACTAAAATCATAACTGTAACCTCTCATCGTCTCTTGAAGAGACTCTCTGTCTCCTTTCACTAGATGTAGCAGGTGAGAGGGTGACTCTTTATAATAATAGGTGTATCTTTAGCTCTCTGCGTGGACTTTACGACCTAATAACCTTCGCTCTTCATAGCTCTTCCAATGGCAGATAATGGCACCGCTTTCTGCTTCATTAATCACACACACAGTCCGAGCATTGGCAAGAGGCTGCTTGGATCTTGCATTGTTAAAATTTTATCAATTAATTTTCTTTATCACTTCCTTTCTACATAATATAAAGACAGGAAATGTTTGGCAAAAGGAAAACAATAACAACACCAATAGTGGCCATTCCTCTATCGAATCTTTCCAATTGACAAAGAGTGGTCCAACAGAATTCAAAGTCGTTGATAGTTCTTAGATTTAGTTCTAACGTGTTATCTCTCAGCACTTCTACTAAAATCAAAACTGTAGCCTCTCATCGTCTCTCTGTCTCCTTTCACTAGATGTAGTAGGTGAGAGGGCGACTCTTTATAATAATAGGTGTATCTTTATTCTTTAGCTCTCTGTGCGGATCCTACATTGTTACAATGTTGCATTTTATCAAATTTCCTTTATCATTTCCTTTCTAGATAATATCAAGATAGGAAATGATTGCTTCGCAAAAAACAATAACAGCATCAATAGTGGCCATTCCTCTCGAGTCAATGTAGAAAGAGTAACAGCGGCATTCAAAGGTGTATACAGTTCTAGCTTAGGGGGACCGCATACAGCACCGGTGTGAACTTCAGTACGGTGCTGTATGTGGTCCCCCCTTATACTTATAGCTATTTTATAGACTGTAGATATACTTTGATGAGTGAAAGAAGAAGAACAATCCCGCGCCTCTTATATCATGTGGGTCACTAGATCACGAGTCTGTGAAATATTTATACCGCCGCAGATCATGATACGGGTATATCTCAGTCTACAGTGTACACTGTAGACAGTTCTAGCTAATAGCTACTGGTAGATAGTTGTTGGGTTGGATGGAGAAACGATCCCACGACAAGTACTGGACACCCCCTACTCGTGTATCATCTCCGTTCCGATTGCAGCGGTGTTATCCATACAAATGTTTAGGGGATGGCACAAAGATAGACACGAGAGGGTTATAGGATATAAGATTCAACGTTTCGGCTTACGCCATTTTCAAAAAAACATACCCTACAAGAGATCTGGTTAGCAAACAGTTACACGCCTAATTAAAAATTACCAACACCAAAAAATAACAATTAACAAGAATTATTGCATTATGTATTCATAATGCGGTGTTTCCCTGCCCCAAATGGATTTAAATTTGATGAATAAGCTTCAAAACTGGATTTCCTGATGAATTTTGCGCTCAAAGAGCACTTTTTGGCAGATACGATTTCGGTTACTAAGGTAACTATGTAAGTTGCTATGGTAACCAAAGCAGTTGCTATGGTAACCAAGATAGTTGCTGTGGCAACCAAGGCAGTTGCTTCGGAGACCACAGTTGGTTATCAAGTGCTTCAACTTTAACCACATCTTAACTCGAGTCACTAGTGTGAGTGTGATGACTATGAGGGATCTGACAGTAGTTTCATGCTTGGATGACGTTCTACCACTTCATAGCATGGCTGTAGGGCGCCCAAAGGATACTCAAATTGGGTAAACCAATACATCGAAGGGGAAGCAAAACAACAAGAAAAGGGAACGAGATTGCCCGGTTGTGCAATTACTATGGCCCTTAGTCAACTCAGCGAGAAACAACCATTATACGGTTAATATCGACAAGCCGGGTGTTAAACATCGAAATAATTCACAGAAGACGAGATAGCTCATCTAATCTCACCGCAGATAGATAGTATCATTGTATTATATCTTCAGCTTCGTACCATCCCCAAAACATAGCTAAGCTGGTAAAAGACAGTGGACAATGGGCAGTGTTGGACGAGTGAAAGAAGAAGAACAATCCCGCGCCTCTAATGCTACATTCTCGGAACATGTTCCTCTACCAATCTGTGCGTCTTTCAGGTTTAGGTTGACCCAAACCCGGGAGTGAATGCTGACAACAGTGAAATTACACGGCGCCAGGTAGTATATCGCATGTAATTTCACTGTTGTCAGCATTCACGCCCGGGTGACCCAGTTGGATTTGGACTTTCTGCACGTCTAACAATCTCCTTGTACAAGCGAGAAAGGACCATTATATCATGTGGGTCACTAGATCGACCACGAGTCTGAAATATTTATACAGCTGCCGATCATGATACGGTTATATCTTAGACTCAGACGCAGTAGTAGAACATGAACAAATTCAATAAAATTTGGTCAACGGGAAATCAAATCCAGTCTCTAAGATTTCAGTATAAATGAAATTGCGAAGATATCATTATATGGGCGAGCCTGCTGCACTTATATAATAGAACAAAGGATATTATTTATGTAGGTGATCTGATAGCCATCTTTGTTATTTTTTCTTCTTGTTGAACAAGTTGTTCTTTACAACTTGTCTAAACAACTTATATGTCTCTCCTATGACCTATCTCTCACACAAACGCTCTCTCACTCAATCACTCACTCACTCACTCACAGAGAGAGAGAGAGAGAGAGAGAGAGAGAGTCTCTCTCTCTCTCAGTTTATTAGCTGTACCAAGTGAGATAACAATCAATTGTAAAGTTAGTAAAGGAAAATAAACAACGTCACAACAGTATCTGGCAGACACACAGTAACTGAGTAGGCTAGGGGGCAGCTAATAAAAAGTTTCTGCCAAAGTCAACTTCCAAAGAGTGAGATAGTTACAATAACTAAGGAGAGAACATGAGCTTCATCTCAAGGCTACACATGAACTCCCTCAACACAACTTTTATAACTAGATTAAAACCTTCCAACTAACACCTCGGTGTGTCATGTCTGCAACACAAAAACATAGCTATACGTGGCTGAATGCCTACGACAGCCCACCAGGCTTATACCGTGAAACGTGAGAGACAATACTTCCATCTGTATCTTGAGATATATTCTTGATCTAAGTGGATGTACGGGATTGAGAACCGCACATTCGGGCATAACCACAAAAACCATGGGTGTCAATGTGCTCCAGTGAGAGCCACTTGCTACTAGCACGCCGGGCAAATCTCCTAGTGTTTGAGGAGGGTGGTGGGATATCCCGTGGCTGCTCAATAACAGTGTGATCCCCAAACAACAAGAGCTTGATAAAGTTCCGGACAAAGAGCCGGAAATGTCCGCTGACCGCGGTGTATAGGATGGGATTTCCACACACTCCTATAAAGTACACATAACGCAGCTTTTCAAGCAGTCTCGGTACTCCTGCCTCTCCTACAACCGCGGAGAACATGAAGCGGAACACGGTGGGGGCCCAGCACAGGATAAAGAAGGCTGTTAGGGATGAGGTGATGAGAAGGGCCTGGTAGGATTGTAAGTGGGACTTCCGGAGTACCTCCCTGACATGAACCCACAGGGCGATGTTAATCGTTGTGATCACTACAAACGGGACCAGGGTGGTTGCCGTGATGGCTAGAAAGTTAAAGTAGGAGATATCAAAACTGAATTGGCAGGCCGCCAACCCAGGAAAGAATTCCACAGTTTCGGGGGAGAGGAGGACGTAGAGGGTGAATATGCTGGAGTAGAGCCATAGAGCTGAAGATACGAAGGGAACGCGGTTCCGATCCAGCCATCCAATGGAGAGGGGATACCGGCATCTACCGTATCTATGGAGGGATACAGCAAGGACAAAGTTGATGTTAGCACACGCAGGGATGGAAACCATCATACCGGAAACAAAGCAGATTGTCCTTCCGAAAACCCACTTCCGGGTGATGTGAGTCACAAGGATAGGGATGAGGAATATGAAAATAAAGATCAGATCCGCCATTGCTAGCTGCTGTATAAGGTGTACTGTCACGTAGTCAATGGCAAATACGTCATATCTCCTGGATACAAAAAGGAGGAAGATGTTGCCAACAACACCTGAAACAAAGTAGTATCGGGTAACCGGAGGTTTAGGAATAGACATATCAACCTGGTAGCGAACCGAATTTGTTATAGACTCAATTCACCCGTAACTTACTGGATGGTTACCATGGTTACTAAATCAACTCACCCAATATTGTGCCAATGGTGATGGCGATGGAGAAGGTAACACTTTCCCAATCTGAGTATACATCCGAGTATTCTGTAACATTCATACTAAAAGTAAAAAGGATGATTCACATTCGGGATCCCCGTGAGCGGAAGAACAAAATGAAACACGTTAGATTAAGTTGTTTTGTACTAGAAGTTATTTTTTTATCGGCGGAGGTTTTGTTTGACAAGGGGTAACAACTTGAACTAACAAAGGTACCATACAGGAAAATTTAAATTTACATGTTATGGTGGCATCTAGGGAAACGCTTCAATGTAATTAATATAACTACGTATCCCAGCCATTCCCGGCCCTTCTGCCCCAAAACACGACAAATTTAAACTTCCGCTGAAATTTGGGTCCAATTATAAATATTCAGAAAGAAAGGAAAGGCACACAAAATTTGGAAGTGCTCCTTAAAAGTGTGCACTGTGTGTTGTTAAAAGAGCTACAATATATACCTGCGGAGGAAACATAATTCTAACCACCACAAAGAAGAAAATGAATTATAAAACTTGCGGGTTGACACCTTTGACAGAGAGAGAAAGGGCTACGCAATACACATACTTCATAACGAATACGGTATATTCCGAATTCCTTATCCGCCAATTCCATTTTAATTTCCATGTCAATGTCATGAAGAAATCTTAAGAACAGCGATCAGATATAATCCGCATGTCACTGTGTGAAAGTAAAACTAGCCTGTGGTTAGAACATGTAATATATTACTCATACTCCCCCCTTGGCTCCAACCAACTTCACGTGCTTGCTAGAGCAGTATAACAGCTACTGTGGAAGTGTGTTACTTGACCCGGTGGTTATCGAGTTTTGTGGCGGTTCCGATCCAGCCATCCAATGGAGAGGGGATACCGGCATCTACCGTATCTATGGAGGGATACAGCAAGGACAAAGTTGATGTTAGCACACGCAGGGATGGAAACCATCATACCGGAAACAAAGCAGATTGTCCTTCCGAAAACCCACTTCCGGGTGATGTGAGTCACAAGGATAGGGATGAGGAATATGAAAATAAAGATCAGATCCGCCATTGCTAGCTGCTGTATAAGGTGTACTGTCACGTAGTCAATGGCAAATACGTCATATCTCCTGGATACAAAAAGGAGGAAGATGTTGCCAACAACACCTGAAACAAAGTAGTATCGGGTAACCGGAGGTTTAGGAATAGACATATCAACCTGGTAGCGAACCGAATTTGTTATAGACTCAATTCACCCGTAACTTACTGGATGGTTACCATGGTTACTAAATCAACTCACCCAATATTGTGCCAATGGTGATGGCGATGGAGAAGGTAACACTTTCCCAATCTGAGTATACATCCGAGTATTCTGTAACATTCATTCTAAAAGTAAAAAGGATGATTCACTTTCGGGATCCCCGTGAGCGGAAGAACAAAATGAAACACGTTAGATTAAGTTGTTTTGTACTAGAAGTTATTTTTTTATCGGCGGAGGTTTTGTTTGACAAGGGGTAACAACTTGAACTAACAAAGGTACCATACAGGAAAATTTAAATTTACATGTTATGGTGGCATCTAGGGAAACGCTTCAATGTAATTAATATAACTACGTATCCCAGCCATTCCCGGCCCTTCTGCCCCAAAACACGACAAATTTAAACTTCCGCTGAAATTTGGGTCCAATTATAAAAATTCAGAAAGAAAGGAAAGGCACACAAAATTTGGAAGTGCTCCTTAAAAGTGTGCACTGTGTGTTGTTAAAAGAGCTACAATATATACCTGCGGAGGAAACATAATTCTAACCACCACAAAGAAGAAAATGAATTATAAAACTTGCGGGTTGACACCTTTGACAGAGAGAGAAAGGGCTACGCAATACACATACTTCATAACGAATACGGTATATTCCGAATTCCTTATCCGCCAATTCCATTTTAATTTCCATGTCATGAAGAAATCTTAAGAACAGCTATCAGATATAATCTGCATGTCACTGTGTGAAAGTAAAACTAGCCTGTGGTTAGAACATGTAATATATTACTCATACTCCCCCCTTGGCTCCAACCAACTTCACGTGCTTGCTAGAGCAGTATAACAGCTACTGTGGAAGTGTGTTACTTGACCCGGTGGTTATCGAGTTTTGTGGTAGCTCTCTCGTGATGTACTTCTCTCCTCCTACGAGAGAGAGAGAGAGAGAGTTTGTTCCTGGCCCTTACATGCTGGCTAAATCTAGAGCGGGGGTGGGGGAGGGTCCGACATGATTGAGAAATACACAGTGACCTTCTCCTTGTAATTGGAAATCTTTTATATCTCTCTTTCTCAGAGAGAGTAAGGGAGAGATAGATATAGAAAAAGAGAGGTATATATAGAGACGTGCATCTCTCAGCTTTACTCCGTGAAAGCTAGTTTGACGGTTTTAAAAAGTGCGCTAAAGCTGCTAGCATACTAAGGCTTTCTCTAACATACAGGCACGCAGCAGCTCGCGGAGTCTTTCCCAATGACATCCCTCCTTTGGCCTTATTGATCATAATTATTGTTAATATCATGTTGGAGAAGATTCGATCTTCTCGTGGACACCGCGTGGCCACCAAGACGGATCATTGTTTACCCTGTTGGAACTCAGACTCGGAGTGCTCAAGACTCCCGCCCCTCCCCAAAAGTGTTCTACCACAACCCTCACCACTTCGGAGGAGATCCCAATTAGCGGACGAATCTCGGGCAATCCTGGAGTACAGAGCCCGGTCACTCCGGAATTTGCAAAACAAACCCGCTATTGATCTACAGCGGGTATATGACACATCCTATCGGCCGACTATACGGTTTCCTAAGGATGACAGAACAGCTTTGACCACCATCAAACCTCAGTTTATCAAGGCAACATCTCTACACGGAAAAGAGAACAGTCGAAAAGTAAGCTTTTATGAAATCTGCAGATACTTCTTTTGCTTGTTTGTTGGATGCTTATAAGTAATTAATGCTAGATAATTGATTCATGTCCTGATAGACGAAAGCTATTTTTATTCCTGCGGTCGTTCAGAAAACCACAATTTGCTTAAGTTTTCCACTCTTCATTGCTCCTTGCAGACGTCTGTAATAATGCAGCATGTTTCAGGGGCTTAACCTTGCAGCAAGGACACTTTCAGGACATCCTATTTCGTGTGAGTACCTCTTTCTAGATGTAGGGTCCTTTAAAATTCTAAAAGAATTAATGCTGTTAGACATGCTGTTAGTTAATTAAGTGGTCCTAAGATTTGACTGTCGACCCTTGGGAGCGAAACAGATATATCGTAACTAGCTCACCTATTTAGAATGTAATATATGTTACAAGGGTGGCTACTTATCTATCGGGATATATAAATCATGATCTTTATTCCAGCTGACAGGATATCACATCAGTATCATTTAGATATTGCGTAACCCCTTGAAATTATTATAGTAGATATGGGCCGGCTAATTTCCAGGTGTGAGCATATTAGCACTGCTGCAACCCTAAGATATTAATATATGCGAAATATAATACTACCGGGATTAAGTTTTTTGGGTCATCGGGGCAAGAATGCAACCCCAGTATCACACTCCCATGCAGATAGCTGAGTTACATGTTGTAATTGAGACACCCCCGTTTATAATGTTCCAAAAATAGAGCTGATCATATGGATGCGGTGTTTTGAAGTTCTTACTTCCATATTCCTTACATTTTCGACAATGTCCATTCGTACCCCTACTAGACCAAAGGTCGTTCCGACGATCGTGGGTCAGCTATAAGCTCCCAAATTGTTCATGGGGTGTTCGGAAGCTGAGGTGAAGTGATATATCACACGTGCAATCATGATTTGATTCAAGATCAATATTCGACCTTGCAGCAGCTGGCAGAGCTACATGATAATTATGACATTAAATAGGCATGATGATGATGAAAGTTTGAGACCTGCTATAACTGCAGAGGTCGGAGAACATTTCCGTGAAGCAATTTATCCCATCTGTGTCTGTAGAGATGTTCGTTTCCTAGTGGGACACTGTGAGACAGAGATCTTGGAGAGGACTGATGTAGAGCAAGATAGCGTGTGTCTGGAGCACTTTGTCAGCCAATCAGTCATACATAATGTGCATCTTTTTATAGAAAACCTAGACTTAATCGTATGGCTCGGTGGTATGCCTGACTAATATGATATTGGAATAATGATATTATGTAATGACATATTGAGTTAATCACAATGATCTTAAATGCTGGTGGACGTTTTCCCCAAATTGTACCAGACGGATATCATGGTGGGTTTGGTTTTGTCGAATCAACAAGTTCGGTCTCTTAGGTCAATAAGGGTATGAGAAGTGGGTATTTTCAGTCACAACGACCAAGCCTACCAGCAAGGAGAGGTCCACCATGTACTGAACCGCATTGTCAAATATAAAACTACCCCACACGATAGTGTCATTACCGCGCTGTCACTATAGCAGCTGCCGGTGTCACTCCCACTCCATTCTGTCACTTCCCGCACAATAAGTAATTTTTAATGCGGTATATTAGAACCACCCACTATTATTATAGCCTCTCTATGTATCCCTCTATCTATCTCTATCTCTCTTTCTTTCCTTCGCTATGTGTCTCTTCCCACTCTCTGCCTCTTTATTCTGTGTGTGTGCGTGCATTATAGCTTCGGAGACGTCAGTGGGGGATAATTGTCTGTACGGCGGCCCACATGTGGAGATAATTGGAATACAGGGAGAGAGGGAGAGACCGAGGGAGAAAAAGAGAGAGAAAGAGGGGAGAGAGAGCCAGAGAGGGAGAAAGAGAGAGAGAGAGAGAGAGAGAGAGAGAGAATTTAGCACTGAATTTGAACCTGGCTAATGGTGTAGAAATCACCGTTTGCTCCACATACTTTGTACATAAATATGAAACTTGTCCTACGGGAGGGTAAGTGGGAACGCCTTAATTCTGCTTCTTGTACCGATGACGATAGCTTGTCCGACAGCTCGGAATCCTCCCCCTGTGACCCTGTATCTCCAAATTGTGGGGGGAATTCATCTCCCAATTGTTCGGGGAATTTATCCCCCTCCGCCGCGGTGGGAACACCTACTGAATGTCGGAAGGCTAACATTGGACTCAAAAAGGTACATGAGGAAGAAGTACGATAGTCACTAGTCAGTCGTTGTTTTTTTCACTCTGTATCAGCTGTACCTTATTTCCTGAATCAGGATCTAGAAGACTTGAAGGCCATGACGAAGCGAGAGAAACAGAAGGGTAGCAATACTAAAAGGAGGATTGAACTGGCTGACCAAAAGCTCGACCGATTACAAAACGTAGGCAAGACTTCCATGTATTTAGTTTTTACAAAGTACCTCGGCCTCATTGATAAGCCAATGATCTTCAGCAGCTTAGACTGCATTCTTGTTTGTCGAATCTAGTATTTCAATTAAAATTTAACTCTGTCGTGCTCTCTCTCTGTTCAGGAGCATGAGAGGTTGATGATTCGCATAACAACGCTTTCTGGGAAACTTCAGTGGGAAAAAGAGCGTGTTTTTATAGAAAACCTAGACTTAATCGTATGGCTCGGTGGTATGCCTGACTAATATGATATTGGAATAATGATATTATGTAATGACATATTGAGTTAATCACAATGATCTTAAATGCTGTTGGACTTTTTCTCCAAATTATACCAGACGGATATCATAGTGGGCTCGGTTTTGTCGAATCAACAAGTTCGGTCTCTTAGGTCAATAAGGGTATGAGAAGTGGGTATTTTCAGTCACAACGACCAAGCCTACCAGCAAGGAGAGGTCCACCATGAAAGTGTGCTGAACCGCATTGTCAAATATAAAACTACCCCACACGATAGTGTCATTACCGCGCTGTCACTATAGCAGCTGCCGGTGTCACTCCCACTCCATTCTGTCACTTCCCGCACAATAAGTAATTTTTAATGCGGTATATTAGAACCACCCACTATTATTATAGCCTCTCTATGTATCCCTCTATCTATCTCTATCTCTCTTTCTTTCCTTCGCTATGTGTCTCTTCCCACTCTCTGCCTCTTTATTCTGTGTGTGTGCGTGCATTATAGCTTCGGAGACGTCAGTGGGGGATAATTGTCCGTACGGCGGCCCACATGTGGAGATAATTGGAATACAGGGAGAGAGGGAGAGACCGAGGGAGAAAAAGAGAGAGAAAGAGGGGAGAGAGAGCCAGAGAGGGAGAAAGAGAGAGAGAGAGAGAGAGAGAGAGAGAGAGAGTGAGAGAGATGGCTAATGGTGTAGAAATCACCGTTTGCTCCACATACTTTGTACATAAATATGAAACTTGTCCTACGGGAGGGTAAGTGGGAACGCCTTAATTCTGCTTCTTGTACCGATGACGATAGCTTGTCCGACAGCTCGGAATCCTCCCCCTGTGACCCTGTATCTCCAAATTGTGGGGGGAATTCATCTCCCAATTGTTCGGGGAATTTATCCCCCTCCGCCGCGGTGGGAACACCTACTGAATGTCGGAAGGCTAACATTGGACTCAAAAAGGTACATGAGGAAGAAGTACGATAGTCACTAGTCAGTCGTTGTTTTTTTCACTCTGTATCAGCTGTACCTTATTTCCTGAATCAGGATCTAGAAGACTTGAAGGCCATGACGAAGCGAGAGAAACAGAAGGGTAGCAATACTAAAAGGAGGATTGAACTGGCTGACCAAAAGCTCGACCGATTACAAAACGTAGGCAAGACTTCCATGTATTTAGTTTTTACAAAGTACCTCGGCCTCATTGATAAGCCAATGATCTTCAGCAGCTTAGACTGCATTCTTGTTTGTCGAATCTAGTATTTCAATTAAAATTTAACTCTGTCGTGCTCTCTCTCTGTTCAGGAGCATGAGAGGTTGATGATTCGCATAACAACGCTTTCTGGGAAACTTCAGTGGGAAAAAGAGCGTGAGTCAGAGAATGAGTGGCTGAGAAGCACGAATACCTCACTACGATGCATCATTGAGAAGTTGACCAGGGAACTGGAAGGGACAGGATGAAATCATCAGTGAATAATCGTTCTCGCGATTGGATGAGTTATTCATGTTGGATAGTTGGACAAAATAATAGCATCGAAGATTACACTAGAGCATCAAAATGATTTTAAGGATACGTTTATTGTTTGTATAAACAATTATTAATTCTGACGTTTTGAGGTAGAACGATCCTTAGTTCCTATTATAATCGGTATACCCATAATTAGCATAACGCATAATCT
>AVPN01001031.1:10158-27622 GCA_000695325.1 Pleurobrachia bachei
CTCTCTCTCTTTTTCTCTCTCTCTCTCTCTCTCTCTCCCTCTCTCTCTCCCTCTCTCTCTCCTTTTCTCCATTCTCTCTGAGCTCGTTTCATCTATGATTTCACTTGAATAAACAAACCGCCCTGTTGGTAGTCTGTGTGTCAAAGATTCAGGAATGTGAGAGACCGAGAGTAATGGGGGGTTGTAAATGTAAAGACCCCCACATGAGGAAAGGGAACGAAAAAAGAAATTTAAATTATGCCCCACAGTCACAAACTCTCTCTCTCTCTCCGAACAAATGACTTATTGGAGGTCAGCCAAATGGAGATGAAATATATGTGGGGATGGGGGGGTTATGTGATGATGATAATGAGACATATTGTTCTTTAGTCTTTAACATCTGTGAGACTCCATCACCATCATCTTGTAACATTTTTCAACATACGATCTTCATAAAATTGATGCTTCCAGCTTCATAAGTCCATACCTGTCCCCTTCAAATCATCATCCTTACACCACTTCCAATGCCCTTCCAATCCCCTCCCTCGTTTTAATCCTCCCCTCCATTGGGGAAGAGGAGTAGTGATGGGGGAGGAGGGTGATTGGGGTTAATTACTTCCAAGGTGTACCACTTGATCTCAGTGCTGTCTGTCATAACGACCCTGCTCCACCGGATGATAGTACCCGATGAGGCCAGGAGAGTGATCATTCTCCACCTTCTAACCTTCATGAATACATGGATCTCTAATACGGTTAGTTTCAAATCTTGTAACTCTTATTTTAGAAAATTTGCCGTCCCGGGTCGATGAAAGATCAGGGTCGAAGCAATTTGGGTCACATTGTTGTCGTGTGTTTCAGTGGAGTTATATGCTCATAATTCACCGAATTCTTCCCCACACAGGTTATGACAGACAAGAAGTTATGTTCTTCATAGACCCCCAACTCCAATGTCGCTGCAGACCTATTCTATTTGGTATGGTGCGGAAGGGCAGGAATAACCAAACCTATCTCTCAACTGATGTTGGAGCTTGTCCAGGTACAGTTTACTTTCACTTTCACTTTCACTTTTACTTTTACTTTTACTTTTACTTTTACTTTTACTTTTACTTTTACTTTTACTTTTTCTTTTACCTTTATTTTTACTTTCACCCTAAATTATCCCTTCTCTTTCTGCAGATCTGCAGTTATACCTTTCCCTCGTCTCTAGCCTCGTAGTGAGAGTTTGGTAGCCATGGTAACTAATCCGAGACGGAGTTCTGGGAGAGAGAGAAAAGGGGAGAGAGTATAAGAATTATTCCCTTTTCTCGCCCTTTATTCAGTTAAACTTGGCTCCTTTACAAATCTGGCTTCTATCACCTCTCCTTTGCATCGGGGCCAGCACTCGAGTTATTGTTCATTTGTAATGGCTAACAAAGGGATGTGTGACAGAGGGAGGGAGGGAGGGAGACAGACTATAGAGAATTTGAGAGAGTACTGAGAGAGAAAAATGACAGAGAGTATTTGTCTCTTTAATCATACTTACACCTTCACCGAGATTTGACTGTAATACAGAGGCGGGAGAGAGAACACAAATGTAAACAAACCGTCTTGTTTCCACTATTGTTTCCAAGATGATAATGGGAGTGTAACATGTTTGTTTAGGTAACTACTACATGACGTTTAGGTACATGCAGTAGATGTGTTGCCTATCGATATAGGGCTTGGTAACAAAGTAAGTAGTTGCCATTCCCTTGCCGGCGCCAGGAGCGCTCTACGAAAGTCGCAAAGAGGGGTTGTTTCAATTTCTCACTGAAAATTTTTGTTAATTTGGCGTCGGTTGGTCGTTAGGGTGTTTCTTATGGAAAGAGGTGTTGTTTTGACTTATTGTCTCTTTCACCCTCCCAGACAGAGCAATTATACTAATTTTGACTAGCACACTGTATGGGATAGTGAGCTAGTATCATTAAAAATGAAACCCGAGTTTTAACATAGTGGTGGTGGTACTGTTGGTATGCAGTGTAGCATATTTCTCCTCTTCTTCCTCTTCTCTCTCTCTCTCTCTCTCTCTCTCTCTCTCTCTCTCTATCTGTCTCTCTCTCTCTCTCTCTTTCTCCCTCTCTCCTTCCTTGTAAAAAGAGACTGCGGGTCATCATGCCTAGCTCACACACGGTTTCAGAGTGTGTAAGGGAAGTTGTGTGTGTGATGTGTGTGTGGGAGGGATCAGGGACCGAGATAGAGAGAACTGTACTTTTTACTTGATCTGATCATCCCTAAATAAATAAATTAGAGTATAGCAGGAACCCAAAGCAAACTGTCCCACTCCAAAACCTCATATTTTCCCCAATAATTATCCCCTACCCTTCATTCAGATAACTGATCTATTGAGGGCTCCAAAAGAAGACATAGACCAGCTACCTGACCTGCTACAAACCTGTACTGAGTTGAACTCGATGCAAGTGGGGACAATTCTTAGGAACTATAAATCTGCTGCTGATGAACCACCTGTAACGAGAGGTATTGGTTTAGTTCACTGAACCTTTTGACGATGTTTAACTTTCTTCTACAAAATTTGATGTGAGAGAGGGTCGAGCAAGGCGATTAACACACACTCTCACTCTCCCCAGAATTCATTGAAGCAGCAGTATCCATCACGGATTCTCTGGTAGACGTGAGGCTAAGAGCGGAGGGGGAACCTATACAGCTACTGTTAGATGACCCCTTTATCCGTTATCCTATCCACAAACTGACAGCGTGCAATCACGAAACTGGGTTATCCCATGATCTGGAGACATTCTTCAATGCTGTCTGTGAATGTGGTAAGAACTCTCCCAAGTACCTTCCTCTCGCTCTATCTCTCTCTCTCTATCTCTCTCTCTCTCTCTCTCTCTCTCTCTCTCTCTATATATATATATATATATATAGAGTGGAGTGGCGCCTGCCACTAAGAGTGCTCAACCTTGTGACGGGTTTCAAACTTTTCAAACTTTTCAACACTACTTTAAACAAATTAATTTGAGCACTGATGAGCGGAATTTATTCTGCGAAACATATGTCTGCGTAACCCAGTGTTTCAATTCTACGTTATATATATATATATATATCTATATCTCTCTCTCTCTCGCTCTCTTTCTCTCTGTCTCTCTCTCTGTCTCTCTCTCTCTCTGTCTCTTTCTCCCTCTCTCCTTCCTTGTAAAAAGAGACTGCGGGTCATCATGCCTAGCTCACACACGGTTTCAGAGTGTGTAAGGGAAGTTGTGTGTGTGTGGGAGGGATCAGGGACCGAGATAGAGAGAACTGTACTTTTTACTTGATCTGATCATCCCTAAATAAATAAATTAGAGTATAGCAGGAACCCAAAGCAAACTGTCCCACTCCAAAACCTCATATTTTCCCCAATAATTATTCCCTACCCTTCTATTCACAGATAACAGACCTATTGAGGGCTCCGAAAGAAGACATAGACCAGCTACCTGACCTGCTACAAACCTGTACTGAGTTGAACTCGATGCAAGTGGGAACAATTTTGAGGAACTATAAATCTGCTGCTGATGAACCACCTGTAACGAGAGGTATTGGTTTAGTTCACTGAACCTTTTGACGATGTTTAACTTTCTTCTACAAAATTTGATGTGAGAGAGGGTCGAGCAAGGCGATTAACACACACTCTCACTCTCCCCAGAATTCATTGAAGCAGCAGTATCCATCACGGATTCTCTGGTAGACGTGAGGCTAAGAGCGGAGGGGGAACCTATACAGCTACTGTTAGATGACCCCTTTATCCGTTATCCTATCCACAAACTGACAGCGTGCAATCACGAAACTGGGTTATCCCATGATCTGGAGACATTCTTCAATGCTGTCTGTGAATGTGGTAAGAACTCTCCCAAGTACCTTCCTCTCGCTCTATCTCTCTCTCTCTATCTCTCTCTCTTCTATATTATAGTACTGTCTAGACGTTAACATCCGCCTCTCTCCCTACAGAACCCGCTCTACAGCTCACAGTTAATCCAGATACTCTGTTCTGGTGCTATGCCCAAGGTTTGTACCAATCTGCTGCAGTGCAGTGTGGGGGCGGTGTTAAATGGAGCGCGGCGTGACACGCGCACTACAAAAAGTAGGCAGTGGCCAGCGTGCTATAGAACACAGCACCCGTTCAAACAGATCCCTGGATCACAGCCAGAATTCCACACTGAATTGGTCTGAAAACCTCTCGTCACCGCGGTCACTCTGACAGATAGTCCTTCGTCACTCGCTCAGTCCCTCCTTCCTTTGTCACTAACCCCCTCCTCCTAACAGGTCAAATTGAAGAGGAACATGGAGCGGTTGGGAAAACTGACAGTCAGAATATAATTGAACAGTGTGAGGTTGTGACTTATGAGATACCGAAACGGACCAAGAGCCTGGGTGTCAGTATTGTAGGAGGAAAGGATTCCAGCAATTCTCATCTTGGGATATTTGTTAAGAATGTATTCAAGGATGGACCTGCGTATATGGTGAGTTGATTACCCACCTTGAATGATCAATTACAGTTTGCTATGGTCTGTCATGCCAATGCAAATGTTCTGACAGGCTGTGGTCCTATACGGATACCCACTAGCCAGTATGTATCACTAGACCACTTCTGTTTATAACCCGTCTGTTTATAGACCGTCTATACTCTACTTATAGACGAGACCACCTTATCTCAACTGAAAACCCCCTCTCTTCTTCAGGACGGAAGATTGAAACCCGGTGATCAAATCCTCGTAGTGGGTGGTATATCAACCTCTGACATAACTCAAGAACAGGCCGCTAAACTAATTGACAGCGACTCTGATTACGTGCGGATAACTGTTGCCAAAATGGCAGCAGCATACTATGGGATCTTTAGTGAAGAAGGTATGTATATCAATTGTGCAATGACACCTAATAAGGCCATGTATGTGGGGGTATCTATTTTGACAGCTATCATGTTGACAACCAAACCGATTTGAGAGGGGGATCGAAGGGGGGTCCCTTTATCTGTCTCGCTGTCTAATAGATTTAGACGTTCTAGAATGAATCAAGTGACTGATTTTTTGAAGTTTGCACTTTCCATCGACATTATACTACCAAATACACGACTAATTACATGACTTATTACAGACGGTACAACGACGACTTCAGAACTATCCGACATACCCGTATGAGATCTGAACTATTGAACTACATAGATGTGAGTGTGAGTGTGACACACAGCATGCCTCATTGATAGTCGTGTCCCTAAACAGTCTCTAAATGTTACACCCCTATAAAAGATGTTGTTTTGGCCTTGGAGGGGTACCGGGTATCCCTTGGTGTCATATGTGTCTCCGACGTCTCCGTCTGCCAATATATTGATGTTGCAAAACTAACCAAGTCCATTTAGTGTCTCCCGTATTATTGTAACCCTCTACCCAAATTGTAACATCCCTCTCCCCCATTCCAGGTGCATCCCGAACATCTTCTCAACAAAGCAGTCCGAACCTGCCCTCCCCTGAAACACCCGGTGCAGAAGAGGTCGTGTTCGGAATTGAAGGGGGAACACCCGTCGTCTCCTTTGAACCAGAACCGCAGAAAAACCTGCCACTAAACTTTAGGATTTCAGATGAGGTTTAGCGAGACTGTTTAGATTATTGAGTGTGACGGAATACAGCTGATTGCAATGATTATAGGAACTGAGAATTGGGATATATCAAGAAGCCCATTGCAACTTTGAGAAGATTTTTGTTGTTAAAAGAATGATCCTAGTCTTGTTTATACAATTATAGTTATAATATTGCACCGGAAGCTGAGAAATAAATCGGGAAGACTTTGATTTTTTGCTGTTTCAGACTCCATGATGATATTACTACTAAAAAAGTTAATTATAACGAACTTCATTGTTGAGAGCTTCAGAGCTGTTATATATCCTGAATTATCTATGAAATATAATGGTAGACACTATATTATACAAACGTTATTACCAAATATTCAATATCTTTCTGTTATAATGTTCCGCGAGAATCTTCAGAAAGAATTCAGAGATCAGATTTGAGTGAATGCTGCAATTCAGAAAGTTCAGTTTCAGAATGTTATTACAGAAGTGTAGTGATACAAAGTTATACTTATAGAGAGCAGAAAGTTTATCCGTATATAGTAGCTTTTGTTAGATTTTTTAACAATTTAAACTTTTTATCAATGAAAACAACGTGTTTCAAGCATTTAATAACTTTGATACACTGTCTGGATGGCGGCGACGTTCCAAATCCAACAGCTGCCCCAACATTGTGTTGTTGGCGATGCCGGCCTGATATCTGATCTCAGAACAGTATCTCTCTGTAGGGAGCTGTATGGCGCCGCCGACCTCATCTGAGAATCAAATGGGGTCACCATACAGACCGGGAGTGGGGCACTGGGACAGTATCTGTCTGTTTGACGCCAGACCCCGATTTGACAGACAGGGCCGGTACCGCCAGCTCCCTCGTGGCGTAAAGACCAAGCGTTGCCAGATCCAGATCTTTCAGGCCAATGCTCTTTGCTTAAAAAATGGTGCCCGGCTACCCGAATAGCGCCGCCGCCCACGACGTCCAGCACGCTTTTTTCGTGCTTTATGGACTTCTTGGACCATGCTGTGTTCACCACCGGGGGCGAGGCACTATACCTTGCGGTTTGCGGTAAATGTTAGAGCGTTCTGGAACAGAACTTTGGCACGCGAACATGAGGGGTGCGACGTGCCCAAAACAGAACTTACATGCTCAGGGTTCGATGCTAGGGCTGTTATATTAGGCCCTAATTTACAGGGTTGTGTTTTATCGAAATCACACGAACATTTACCGCTTACTGGTACCCCGAACTCACAGGACACGTCACCAAGTCCCTATAGTCAAATTGAAAATACACTTTTTAAGAAAATTGTGGCACACAAAATATAACAATATACATTCATTATCAATGAATCATTTTGTCATTTTATTATTTGAAAGAATAGATAGGTTTGCAATAAACACACACAAGGTACATATTTTGGAAAAATAAATCATCTTCTCGATCCCTCTGTCAATGTAACTCTACTAAAGTATACGTTGAATTAAAATTCATTAAATGAAAAAATGGGAATGGAATTGTCAATAAAAGATCAATATTTATTGGAATGAGGCCCAAAAGGGGACAGCTAAATTCCCTTGCCAGTTCGTATAGCTTTAAACTTCCATATTCAAATGCTAGTGTTTAAATGAATGATATTATTTAGAAATTAGATTCAAATCTTTACTCTGACCCTATCTAAAGTGTGGTTAATATTAGAAAACAATCGTTATCACCGCCGACCTAACCCAATATCATCAAACTTTACTTCAACAGTCACCACTCTCTTTCAAGTATTCCGTTTCTAAATCTATAACTCCAGATTGCCTACTCTCACTGAGTCGTCTGACGTTCATTGAGTCTCTCAGGATTCACATGTCACATAGATTACACATGGATATATATTCCATATATGCTGCAATTCAGAAAGTTCAGTTTCAGAATGTTATTACAGAAGTGTAGTAATACAATACAAAGTTATAGAGAGCAGAAAGTTTATCCGTATATAGTAGCTTTTGTTAGATTTTTTAACAATTTAAACTTTTTATCAATGAAAACAACGTGTTTCAAGCATTTAATAACTTTGATACACTGTCTGGATGGCGGCGACGTTCCAAATCCAACAGCTGCCCCAACATTGTGTTGTTGGCGATGCCGGCCTGATATCTGATCTCAGAACAGTATCTCTCTGTAGGGAGCTGTATGGCGCCGCCGACCTCATCTGAGAATCAAATGGGGTCACCATACAGACCGGGAGTGGGGCACTGGGACAGTATCTGTCTGTTTGACGCCAGACCCCGATTTGACAGACAGGGCCGGTACCGCCAGCTCCCTCGTGGCGTAAAGACCAAGCGTTGCCAGATCCAGATCTTTCAGGCCAATGCTCTTTGCTTAAAAAATGGTGCCCGGCTACCCGAATAGCGCCGCCGCCCACGACGTCCAGCACGCTTTTTTCGTGCTTTATGGACTTCTTGGACCATGCTGTGTTCACCACCGGGGGCGAGGCACTATACCTTGCGGTTTGCGGTAAATGTTAGAGCGTTCTGGAACAGAACTTTGGCACGCGAACATGAGGGGTGCGACGTGCCCAAAACAGAACTTACATGCTCAGGGTTCGATGCTAGGGCTGTTATATTAGGCCCTAATTTACAGGGTTGTGTTTTATCGAAATCACACGAACATTTACCGCTTACTGGTACCCCGAACTCACAGGACACGTCACCAAGTCCCTATAGTCAAATTGAAAATACACTTTTTAAGAAAATTGTGGCACACAAAATATAACAATATACATTCATTATCAATGAATCATTTTGTCATTTTATTATTTGAAAGAATAGATAGGTTTGCAATAAACACACACAAGGTACATATTTTGGAAAAATAAATCATCTTCTCGATCCCTCTGTCAATGTAACTCTACTAAAGTATACGTTGAATTAAAATTCATTAAATGAAAAAATGGGAATGGAATTGTCAATAAAAGATCAATATTTATTGGAATGAGGCCCAAAAGGGGACAGCTAAATTCCCTTGCCAGTTCGTATAGCTTTAAACTTCCATATTCAAATGCTAGTGTTTAAATGAATGATATTATTTAGAAATTAGATTCAAATCTTTACTCTGACCCTATCTAAAGTGTGGTTAATATTAGAAAACAATCGTTATCACCGCCGACCTAACCCAATATCATCAAACTTTACTTCAACAGTCACCACTCTCTTTCAAGTATTCCGTTTCTAAATCTATAACTCCAGATTGCCTACTCTCACTGAGTCGTCTGAGCAAGTAACTCAGAGAGTCCTAAGTGTACAGTGTATCTAATGTGTACCTAATATATTCCATATATTGCAGCACACACATTAGCTGGTAGCTTCACCACCTACAGCAATACTCTCCCCTTCAACGTTCTTAAAGGTCGCCCTGGAAACAAGATCATGGGTTAGAACAGAACCATAAATGACAAGGAAGTGATGAGATAGTGACATAATCGTATGATTGTGTGGCAAACGAAATGTGCATGAATGTTTCAGTTTCACGAAATGTTTCACTAACATTGTACGCCATTGTACTACGTCATTGTACTACCACTACTAAAATCAGACCAAAAAACACTTACATCGTTTCAAACTCATCCACTCTTTGTCGAGTATTGCCCTTCCTAATTTTACGGAGTGTCTTGTATTTATCGTCCCCACTCTGAACGAGGGCCATGTATTGGTGATCCTCGTTAGTTAGGCAACTATAGTTCTTCTCCATCAGCAGCTCTTTCTCCAGATCCTGAGAGAGTTATCATTTTACTAGGTAGCTAGCATTCAGCAGAGGCATTCAGTCTGCCGGCAAAATCTGTTAGGCCAATGTTCTGACAATTCTTACCCGCATTTTCCGTTGCAGAAGATGATCTCTGGTCAGTTCAACATCCCTAGTTTCCTCGCTCCTATTTCCATCAATCTCAGTAATGAAATCCTGACTGTCTGAACAAGTATCCTCTAGGTGATCGCTCCCCTCGCTAACCAGGCTGTTTGTTAGACTCCGCGACATAACTTCATCCGTGTATTTTTTGTGAAGGTCATCGTACTGGAATATTATGAGTGGATTAGTTAGGTGTCATGTATAATTAGGGGTGGATTGGGAAGAGGACGTGCTAATAAATTGTAGATTCAAGACTTAAAATAATTTAAGGAAACCGATGGCGATATCTACCTCGAGTCTGAGCTGTTCCGCTTGTCCCTGTAGGTCTGTTAACTCCTTGGCAGACTTCTGAGCCACTTCCTCCTTGGTTATATATTGCTCCCTCTGCGGGAGATAGCTCTGTTACTCCAATGGGGAGTTGAAACACGGGAAATACAATGTTTATTTTACTTTTAGTCAGTTTTGGGTTATCTAATTTTAAACTGTGTACGATTGATTTTGCTGCCCGTTCTAGGCCAAACAGTTCCACGACAATTCTTACCAGTTCAAGTTTTTCCTCCATTTGCAGACTCAACTCGCTCTCCAGTTTGTTCATTTCTGCCTCCGCAGTTGCCCTTTGTTCCTCCATTTTCTGAGACTGAGATTCTCGTTCCTGGATTTTCCGTTCTAATTCCGAGCTCTTCGCCTGATATACCATCAGAGCTGAGGGGATTGGGCATAAGAGGAGATACAAGTTTACTGGATATTGTAAGACTAAGAGATCGATATTCGATTCAAAACATCGATGGATTTGTGACTCACTATACTCCATTTTTTTTCAACTGTTCACCCAAAAACTGAAATTTTATAAAATTTTGAAATTTTGTGGCGCGCACCATACGTTAACATGTGATAAACGCGCAAAAACATTCCGCGCACGACTTTGGGGGGTGAACAGTTGAAAAAAAATGGAGTATAAAGTCCATTTTTTTTCAACTGTTCACCCAAAAACTGAAATTTTATAAAATTTTGAAATTTTGTGGCGCGCACCATACGTTAACATGTGATAAACGCGCAAAAACATTCCGCGCACGACTTTGGGGGGTGAACAGTTGAAAAAAAATGGAGTATAAAGTCCATTTTTTTTCAACTGTTCACCCAAAAACTGAAATTTTATAAAATTTTGAAATTTTGTGGCGCGCACCATACGTTAACATGTGATAAACGCGCAAAAACATTCCGCGCACGACTTTGGGGGGTGAACAGTTGAAAAAAAATGGAGTATACTGACAATTCTTACCCGCATTTTCCGTTGCAGAAGATGATCTCTGGTCAGTTCAACATCCCTAGTTTCCTCGCTCCTATTTCCATCAATCTCAGTAATGAAATCCTGACTGTCTGAACAAGTATCCTCTAGGTGATCGCTCCCCTCGCTAACCAGGCTGTTTGTTAGACTCCGCGACATAACTTCATCCGTGTATTTTTTGTGAAGGTCATCGTACTGGAATATTATGAGTGGATTAGTTAGGTGTCATGTATAATTAGGGGTGGATTGGGAAGAGGACGTGCTAATAAATTGTGGATTCAAGACTTAAAATAATTTAAGGAAACCGATGGCGATATCTACCTCGAGTCTGAGCTGTTCCGCTTGTCCCTGTAGGTCTGTTAACTCCTTGGCAGACTTCTGAGCCACTTCCTCCTTGGTTATGTATTGCTCCCTCTGCGGGATGATAGTTGTTACACGGGAAATACAATGTTTATTTTACTTTTAGTCAGTTTTGGGTTATCTAATTTTAAACTGTGTACGATTGATTTTGCTGCCCGTTCTAGGCCAAACAGTTCCACGACAATTCTTACCAGTTCAAGTTTTTCCTCCATTTGCAGACTCAACTCGCTCTCCAGTTTGTTCATTTCTGCCTCCGCAGTTGCCCTTTGTTCCTCCATTTTCTGGGATTGGGATTCTCGTTCCTGAATTTTTCGTTCCAATTCCGAGCTCTTTGCTTGATACACCATCAGGGCTGAGGGGATTTGGTGGTTCGATATAAAAGGAGGGACAAGTTTGTTGGATATTGTAAAACTAAGAGATCGATTCAAACTCAAAATATCGATGGATTTGTCACTCGGAGTCGGATCAGATTTATTTTCCCACGGTCAGATCAGACATGCGCTGTCGTGCGCGCCGCGCTATTTCTCCCATCACTGAGTCACCGCGCGTTACCTTTCTTTGCAACTTGTTGCTCCTGCTCGATTGCCATCAACTTCTGTTCAAGCACTCTCTGGTGATGTTCCGCGACAATTCTCGCCTCTCGCTCCCTCTTTAATCGATTTCTGGGAAGTGACGCATGTTACAAATTACTACGAGGTACTCTCTCATCACCTCGTCAGTACATATCTACAGTGTAATATCAATCTATAATCTCGAGACAACCATTTACAAGATAAACCATTTAAATGAGAACTGATTAACCACCAACATGATACATTATCAATATGATAGTCCACTAAAATGATCACCCTATCACATCAATAACTAACACTCACCTCTCTTGACGTTTCTCCCTTCGATCTGATAGTGCCTGCATTCTCATCTGCTGCACCTCTGCAGTATCTGGTTTTCGTCGCCGGATATAGAGCTCATGGTTTCGGATACAAAGATCGAGAATGCACTTGTTAGTTCGAGCTTTTTCCACAGTGAAGATGAAATCCTGAGGGAATACTAAAACTAGGGGGTGATGATAGAGAGTGATGGATAGAGAGATAGATGGGAAGAGGGAGACTGAGTAGGGAAAATTATTATTATATAGGTAGGTATAAAGAGTTTGGTAGAAAGAGAGATAGAAAGAGATAGAAAGAGATAGAAAGATGGAGAGAAGGGAAAAGATAGGAAGGATATAAAGGTAGGTAGTAAAATCTCTCTCCCCCCCCCCCGAATAGCAAGCAGCGATTATTGTTGGCCGAGAGAGGTCTTTCGAGGAAGAATTCTGGAAGATACTGCTAAATAATAACACTCAGGGAGAGGGAGAGAAAGAAGGAGAGAAAATGGGAGAGAAAGAGAGATAATCTGGCACCATGTTTAGTTCGATTGATTGTTTCTGCCTGACAGTTTTCAGCCAAAGGCAGTACGGGCGGGTACGGGGGAATTAAATTCCTTTCACATCTTCAATGGTCGTGTGTGTCCGAAATCTCTGGCAAATGTACATGCCACATAAGAACTCTTAGGAGCGAGGGAGAGAGAAGAAGAGAGATACTGTCCTAGACACTGTCACTATTCATAATACAATATCGGCCACATATGCATTATCGAGTTGTCTATTATCGGTGAAATTCTCCCCTCATATATATATCTCTCTCACACTATCTCACTCTTTCTCTCTCTCTATCTCCCTCTATCTTTCTCCTCCTCCCTCTCTCTTTCACTCTCACATCAAGTCACTATAGATATTCTTTACGCCAAGAGACTGTCACAAGCTATGCATTCGTCACATGTTATATTTTCTCTGATTACGTACATCCTCAACTGGATAAAAAACTTACAGCTTCTCGGGCTACGACTCCCCTCCTTTAACTATAATTGCTAACTCCAACACATGAAGAACTATGCTCGTTTACAGTTCACAAACTGAACAACAAGCTGGAGATAAACATACGTTTCGAGATATCACTTTATCCTACACACATATATGCCCAGCATTACATATTCAGCTAATAACAAAATTAAGTGTCAGAAAGAAGAAGAGAAAGAGGAAAAAAGGTATATATTTCATACCGCAGTTTTACTATTGACGGTAGTTATGGTGAAGCGTTTATCGCTGTAAGAGATGTTGTTTATCTCCGACCAGGGAAACCCAATGTGTGGAGCCAACCTAGGAAGTAAACAGGAGTTTTGTTAACCTTACTCTCTCCACCTCAATCTTTGACAATAGTCAATATTGTCTGTGTCTCTCTGACTGTGTCTCTCTCTGTCTCTCTGTCTCTATCTCTCTGTCTCTTCCTGTCTCTGTCTTTCTCTCCCCCCTTTCCGCCCTTATTTAGAAGAAGATAATTTGTCGAAGGAAATGGGAGGGGTTCCAGAGAAATAGCATGAGAGGAATGTATAGAATGGTCACGTAGTTGTCTGGTTCCAACGCGAAAAAGAAAGGACCCGGGGTGTCCTTTCTCTTTGAGAGGGAGGGGGATTACCAAGCCTTGCTCAACCACACCCACCACGCCCCGTTTAGAACATGACAAACCAAGTGGTGAAATGTTTCATGTTTTATTCTCATGGCACAAGTATGATCGGTGCTGTATGTTTTTGTAACTTGTAAAAAAGGGAGGGTAATGCAAAATAAAGGTAAACCATTTCTGCCTCCATCCCCCCTATCTCTCTGTATAAAATGATAGCTATATCTCTATCTCTCTGTGTGTCTTACTTATCATTATGATGGTAAATATTGATGCCCAACGCATCAATCCCCAGCCACAATTTACTGCCCTTGCGGTTGTAGATCTCGAAGTAGTTGATCCCATACATATCCAAGTCTTGGGCGATCTTCAGATATGACAGCATTGACTCCTCCCTGATATGTTGAAGGATTATGTTATCAAAGTAATTGAGATGTACAGTATTGCAACAAAAAGATGTTGAGAGTCGAAATGAATTGAAAGAGGTTTATCAGAATAGTAAATGCCTGGTGATAAGTAATTGAAGTTCACCAAACCCTGACCTATCAATTTGAAAATATTCTGTAAAGGGCTGATTCTTACCTTAATTGATCTTTGTGCTCCAACCAGCAATCAATTATCTTTTCCTCCCACTGGGAAAAAAAATCAAACTTTTTCCGAAACTCAGGGTATGGTTGATTTTTTTTTGGGGTTGCACCCCCCCAAAGAAGATTATAGAAAGGAAAAAAGGTATATTATATTTTTTTACCGCAGTTTTACTGTTGACGGTGGTAATGGTGAAGCGTTTATCGCTGTAAGAGATGTTGTTTATCTCCGACCAGGGAAACCCAATGTGTGGAGCCAACCTAGGAAGTAAACAGGAGTTTTGTTAACCTTACTCTCTCCACCTCAATCTTTGACAATAGTCAATATTGTCTGTGTCTCTCTGTCTCTGTCTCCCTCTGTCTCTCTGTCATCCCCCCCCCTTTTCTCCCTTATTTAGAAGAAGATAATTTGTCGAAGGAAATGGGAGGGGTTCCAGAGAAATAGCATAAATAGAAGGAGAGGAATGTAAAGAATGGTCACGTAGTTGTCTGGTTCCAACGCAAAAAAGAAAGGACCCGGGGTGTCCTTTCTCTTTGAGAGGGAGGGGGATTACCAAGCCTTGCTCAACCACACCCACCACGCCCCGTTTAGAACATGACAAACCAAGTGGTGAAATGTTTCATGTTTTATTCTCATGGCACAAGTATGATCGGTGCTGTATGTTTTTGTAACTTGTAAAAAAGGGAGGGTAATGCAAAATAAAGGTAAACCATTTCTGCCTCCATCCCCCCTATCTCTCTGTATAAAATGATAGCTATATCTCTATCTCTCTGTGTGTCTTACTTATCATTATGATGGTAAATATTGATGCCCAACGCATCAATCCCCAGCCACAATTTACTGCCCTTGCGGTTGTAGATCTCGAAGTAGTTGATCCCATACATATCCAAGTCTTGGGCGATCTTCAGATATGACAGCATTGACTCCTCCCTGATATATTGAAGGATTATGTTATCAAAGTCATTGAGATGTACAGTATTGCAACAAAAAGATGTTGAGAGTCGAAATGAATTGAAAGAGGTTTATCAGAATAGTAAATGCCTGGTGATAAGTAATTGAAGTTCACCAAACCCTGACCTATCAATTTGAAAATATTCTGTAAAGGGCTGATTCTTACCTTAATTGATCTTTGTGCTCCAACCAGCAATCAATTATCTTTTCCTCCCACTGGGAGCGACGCAAACGATGTTGGGTAATGACTCTACGAGCAAAGTTAGATTTTAAATGAAGATATAATGAGCGTGTTAAGTTGAGTAAAATAAGTAAGCACCACATACTCAATAAAAAGTGAGCGTGACCAATTTAACCATACAACTGACTCCTTGCTAAAGTCTTTATAATTAAGCTGGGAGAGATATTTGTATTGCTACACACCAACTAAATCTTACAGTTTGAAGATGTCTAAAGTGACCTGTCAGTGCATTGGCCTGACCCTATTCGCGGAGCGAGTGAGAACTGTGGTCAGAGAATTGGCTTGACAGAACGAGACAGGGAGGTAATAATATTCAGAAGATTAGATTTATCAAACCTGGCGGGTAGAAGATAGTCAATATCAATCATCAGGGAGTGATATATCTCGGGGTCGAAATCACCATACTTTTCTTGGCACTGACGAGAGTGAGAGAGAGGGAGATAGAGAGGGTAGAGGGAGATAGAGAGGGGAGGAGAGGAGAGAGGGAGAGAGATATCAGACTTGCATTCTGACAGTTTTCATAATCACCATGATCCAATGTCCATGATAATATGATGGAGAAATAACTAAACTAATGTCATGGTTGAAGTTCAAAGTCTAGAAACTCGTAAAAGGGTTTAGGGTGTGCTCATAAAAGCACTGTCAGTTGTGACAGTGTTGTGCTGAAGAGGAAGTTGTGACAGTACTAGCTACTATCATAAAGAGGAAGTTTATTGAATGTCAAACACTTGACTGAGATTTGAGAGGTTCTGTAGACCGCTCTGTGATCAATAATACATATAACTTGACAGACACCCATCTCCCCTGACAAGTGAGACTTTTACTCCAATGGACCCCTTAAATCTCATGATAAAGTTGCCAAGTTGCAAATCCCCCCTTTATTCAAAAACGAGAGGTTTTTATAATGCTATTATCTTCTTTCACTCTCTTACTCTTATTATAAGTAATATTCTTGTTTACTCCCTTTATTAAAAGTAATGACCTCTCTTTAACTCTCTTTAGTAAAAGTAATGATCTCTCTTTTAACCCCTTCAGTAAAAGTAATGATCTCTCTATAACTATGAGAAATGAGGTGAAATGTGTGTTGACCAGCCCCGAACAGTAATAACTAGCAGGTGTGTAAAAATCTAAATGTAAATCCATCACCTCAATTTTTCATTGCATAACTGTATTTCTACTCTAAACTCTTCCCCGCCAAATCTCTCACTTTTGCTATCTATAATCTCTCTTTCGCTTTCAGCCTTTTATTAAGATTGAGACCTGCTAAATGGTTGAGTCAAATTTTTCTGGGGCTCTCGCTGGCAATGATGTGCGGGGCACCCAGCTGTATGTGACTGAACAATTTAGAATTTTCGAGTTTCGACCGAAAAAGGCGAAAATGTCACAATTCTTCTGGGGCTCTCGTTGTACTAAACTGGTATGATGTGACACAGCGGTGGTTAGCAGGGGGGGTGGCGTACGTGACTGAACATTTTCGAACTTTCAGCTGAGGACCGCTGAGGATGTCACTTATGGCCAGTAACCCGACCTCTATAGCAATAGAATTATTGTGATGTCAGAAAGTTTGATCAAAGATATATCCCCCTATCTCATGTTCCTATCTATATTGAGTCCGTCACCCCCTTACTCAACAAGTCCTTACCACGTATAAGCCCCTGTTCCTTACCACGTATGAGGCGAGGAGAATTGAGGTCTCCGGGGGACAGTATACTCCATCTGCTAACACTTGCTCCTTGACCTCCATGTAAAATAATCTCTGGGTGGGTAAAAAGTGGGTTATTGGGCTGTTCTATTGGGGAGTGGGGGGTATGTTGGGGTCTGTGTGGGTAAATAGTGGGTTATTTGGCGTGGGTATTACATATAATTGGGCTGTTATATTTGGAGGGGGTCTGAGTGTAAATAGTGTGTAATAAATGGGGATTGGGTGTTATTTGTTATTGGGCTGTATTAAATTTGTGATGGTAACTAATGTAAAGAATGAATATGTGGGGATATTAAATATGTGGTTTTTGGGGGGTATGACGTGTATATAATGTTGGTGGTTTAGTTCTAGAATTCATACTGGTTAAACGCTGCTGGAGTGACAGGGAAGGTGCTTAGGGGGGCGGGGGCTTG
>AVPN01001033.1:0-10570 GCA_000695325.1 Pleurobrachia bachei
TCAATCCAATCAAGCTCGTGGCACGTCAAATGAGGTTCAAGCCCTTGGTACGTCAAATGAGGTTCAAGCCCTTGGCACGTCAAATAAGGCTCAAACCCTTGGCACGTCAAATAAGGCTCAAACCCTTGGTACGTCAAATGGGGTTCAAGCCTGTGGCAATTCCAAACAGCCCAATACCAGTACCACTCCTTCAGCTACTTATCAACTCAATGCCTCACCTCCAACTACTTATCAACTCAACACCATACCTTCAACTTCTCCCAAGCTCAATACCACACCTACAGCTATCCATCAACCCAGTACCTCACCTGCAGCTCCCCATCAACCCAGTACCTCACCAACCCCACAGCCAGTGAATATCTCTCCGTCCCATTCCTCTCCCACTTCACGGAGCCCTCCTACTCAGACCATTCGTCTGGAAAAACATTGCAATCTTTCAATAGTGGGGGACTCGGAGCTGTGCGAGTTTATTTGGGGCTCCACTTCCTCCAAACAGATCAGTCCTACCCCTCTTTTCAAACAGGACAATACCAGTATCACGCATTCAGCTACTCCTAAACTCAATACCATACCTTCAACTAGAAAGCTGGAAAAATATTGCAATTTTTGTTACTATAAGACAAAGTTGTATGGAGCACGTGCGTTGGAAAAACACATCCGTGATAAACATCCTGATAGGATAAAAGTCCCGGTCCGTGGGTATGTTCGTTGTGATTATTGTGCCTACAAGACAAAGTATTATGGTTGGTTTGATAGACACATGACAGAAGAACACCCGACTGTACACCCTCTTATTTACAATAAACTGCAATCAAATCAAGCCCTTGACATGTCGAATAAGGTTCAAGCCCTTGGCAATTTAAATGAGGTTCAAGCCCTTGGCACGTCAAATGAGGTTCAAGCTCTTGGCAATTCAAATGAGGTTCAAGCCCGTGGCAATTCAAATGAGGTTCAAGCCCTTGGTATGTCGAATAAGGTTCAAGCCCTTGGCAGTTTAAATGAGGTTCAACCCCTTGGCACGTCGAATGAGGTTCAAGCTCTTGGCAATTCAAATGAGGTTCAAGCCCTTGGCAATTCAAATGAGGTTCAAGCCCTTGGCACGTCAAATGAGGTTCAAGCCCTTGGCATGTCAAATGAGGTTCAAGCCCTTGGCATGTCAAATGAGGTTCAAGCCCTTGGCATGTCAAATGAAGCTCAATCACCCCGTAAGCCCTCATCAGCAGATCGGATTCAGGAGAACATTAGCCGGCCTCCTTCACCCAACAGGGAGCTGGAAAAACATTGCAATTTTTGTGACTTTAAGACAACGTGTTATGGTGCGTTGAATAAACACATCGGGGAAAAACATCCCGAAAGGATAAAAGTGCGCCCCAATTTTCTCAAATATTGTGATTATTGTGACTATAAGACAAGTACTCTTGGTTGGTTTGATAAACACATGACAGAAGAACACCCGACTGTACACCCTCATATTTACAAAGAACTGCAATCAAATCAAGCCCTTGGCACGTCAAATGAGGTTCAAGCCCTTGGCAATTCAAATGAGGTTCAACCCCTTGGCAAGTCAAATGTATCCTTTAAGTCCTCATCAGCAGATCGTGGAGGAATTAGCCGGCCTACCTCACCCAACAGGGAACTGATTTGCACGGCTAAGAGATATACACGGGATAACGAAATGGAGCAACTTCCAAAAAAGTACCGGCCGATAGCTCCTAAACCAGTAGCTCAAAACCATGACGAAATCCAGGAATCACAAACAGAAAAACGGAGAAATCGTCAAGAGGGGGAAGAACCAATGAATCTAGGCCCGGATTTACCGGAACCTAGTTTACCGGAACCACAGCATCTAAGGGAGTTAACGAAATCTTACTCCGTTAAACCGGGTGGCACCCCGGATCCCTTTTCTCCAAGCTTCTGTGACCCGGCTGCTGCACCACTCCAACCACCACCGTTATACCCTTACAGAATACAGGGGGGCAGACCTGAAAATATAACAAAATCGGCTGGGATAGAAAAGCGGATTGAGGCAAAAATAGGGGCGGTGCAGAGAAAGAAGGGTCGTAAAAGTGCTAAATTATCATGTCCACGTTGTAGATTTACTGCTGCGACCGAGGAAAGTTTGACCCTTCATATCAGGGCAAATCATCCCAGACCTGATCGCGGTGTGAGGTCACAGATTAACAGCTCAGGAGTTAACACACAATCACCTATCTCCCATCAAAACACACTATCCTCTGGAGTAAAGACTGAACATGTGGATGTTGTGAAATGTGAGATGTGATGGATTGTTGGGTTTTGTTTTTAAAGTAAATTTTAATTTCCTGTGAGCTCGATAAATGATTTTTATAAATGTTAAATTATTCACACATTGCACATTGGTTACCCAATTTGAGTTTTACAATTTTCCTACACCCTGATATTTTCAACTCCTCCCCCAACCTTCCCCTATTTTATTAATTTCCCCGCACTCGATTCATCTTTGCTAAATTCCTCCCTATAATTCCTCTCTTCCCCTCTCTAGAACATGCCATGGAGGTCGTTGTGAAGATCACTGATGAACCTCTAAACCCCACGGAAGCAGTGGACCATGTAACACGGCCAGATTGCGGGGCCATCTCCCTCTTCTGCGGAACAACCCGGGACAATTTCAAAGGTCGAGATGTACTACGACTCGAGTATCTAACACATTTCTCCCCACATATCTAGACACCATGACGTCACTATGCCACCCCAGTACCTAACACCTTTCTCTCCCAATATCTAGACAATATGACGTCACAATGACAGCTGATACAGTAGTATGGGACATCCTGAAAGAGATCTCTGAGGCATGGGATGTATCACTGCAAGACAGCGGAACTGGGTCTCTGGCTTATAGAATTGGTAATGTTCTTCCTTCCAGAGATAAGGAGTTCCTATGTAGGAGTACGGCTACTTCAATTGTCGAAGACCCAGAGCTGTGTGAGTTAGTTTGGAGCTCCAATCCCCTTTCCAATCAGATCATCTCTACTTCTCCCTCCAAACAGCCTAATACCAGTACCATACCTTCAACTTCTCCTAAGCTCAGTAACACACCCCCAACTATCATCCAACCCAGTACCTCACTGAACGTCTCTCCACGCCATTCCTCTCCTACCTCACAGAGCCCTCCTGCTTGTCCCAACGATAGAATTCTGGAAAAACATTGCAGTTTTTGTGACTATAAGACAAAAGTATATGGTGCGTTGGATAAACACATCCGTAAAAAACATCCTGATAGGATAAAAGTCCCGGTCTGTGATAGTCATGGATATGTCCGTTGTGGTTATTGTGACTACACGACAAAGTATTTTGGTTGCCTCCAAAGGCACATCAATTATGTGCACGGGCACTCCGTTTATTACAGCGAATTTCAATCCAATCAAGCTCGTGGCACGTCAAATGAGGTTCAAGCCCTTGGTATGTCAAATGAGGTTCAAGTCCTTGGTATGTCAAATGAGGTTCAAGTCCTTGGCACGTCAAATAAGGCTCAAACCCTTGGTACGTCAAATGAGGTTCAAGCCTGTGTCAATTCCAAACAGCCCAATACCAGTACCACTCCTTCAGCTACTTATCAACTCAATGCCTCACCTCCAACTACTTATCAACTCAACACCATACCTTCAACTTCTCCCAAGCTCAATACCACACCTACAACTCTCTATCAACCCGGTCCCTCACCTGCAGCTCTCCATCAACCCAGTATCTCAACTATTCCACAGCCAGTGATCGTCTCTCCGAGCCGTTCCTCTCCCTCCTCACGGTGCCCTCCAACTCAGAGCATTCGTCTCAAAGATAGAATTCTGGAAAAACATTGTAATCTTTCAATAGTGGGGGACTCGGAGTTGTGCGAGTTCATTTGGGGCTCCACTCCCTCCAAACAGATCAGTCCTACCCCTCTTTTCAAACAGGACAATACCACACATTCAGCTACTCCTAAAGTCAATACCATACCTTCAACTAGAAAGCTGGAAAAACATTGCAATTTTTGTTACTATAAGACAAAGTTGTATGGAGCACGTGCGTTGGAAAAACACATCCGTGATAAACATCCTGATAGGATAAAAGTCCCGGTCCGTGGGTATGTTCGTTGTGATTATTGTGCCTACAAGACAAAGTATTATGGTTGGTTTGATAGACACATGACAGAACAACACCCGGATGTGCACCCTCTTATTTACAACGAGCTGCTATCCAATCAAGCCCTTGGCACGTCGAATAAGGTTCAAGCCCTTGGCAATTCAAATGAGGTTCAACCCCTTGGCACGTCGAATGAGGTTCAAGCCCTGGGCAAGTCAAATGAGGTTCAAGCCCTTGGCAAGCCAAATGAGGTTCAAGCCCATGGCATGTCAAATGAGGTTCAAGTCCTTTGCAACTCAAATGAGGTTCAAGCCCTTGGCACGTCAAATGAGGTTCAAGCCCTTGGCATGTCAAATGAGGTTCAAGCCCTTGGCACGACAAATGAGTTTCAAGCCCTTGGCATGTCAAATGAAGCTCAATCACCCTGTAAGCCCTCATCAGCAGATCGGATTCAGGAGAACATTTGCCGGCCTCCTTCACCCAACAGGGAGCTGGAAAAACATTGCAATTTTTGTGACTTTAAGACAACGTGTCATGGTGCGTTGGGTAAACACATCGGGGAAAACCATCCTGAAAGGATAAAAGTCCGTCCTAATTTTCTTAAATATTGTGATTATTGTGACTATAAGACAAGAACTCTTGGTTGGCTCGATAAACATATGACAGAAGAACACCCGGATGTGCACCCTCTTATTTACAACGAGCTGCAATCCAATCAAGCCCTTGGCACGTCAAATGGGGTTCAAGCCCTTGGCACGTCAAATGAGGTTCAAGCACTTGGTATATCAAATGAGGTTCAAGTCGTTGGCACGTCAAATGAGGTTCAAGTCCTTGGCACGTCAAATGAGGTTCAATCCCTTGGCAGGTCAGATGAGGTTCAAGCCCTTGGCAAGTCAAATGAGGTTCATTTATCCTGTAAGTCCTCATCAGTCGATCGTGGAGGAATTAGCCGGCCTCCTTCACCCAACAGGGAGCTGATTTGCACGGCTAAAAGATGTACATCAGAAGAACGGGATAACGAAGTGGAGCAACTTCCAAAAAAATACCGGCCGATAGCTCCTAAACCAGTATCTCAAAACCATGACGAAATCCAGGAATCACAAACAGAAAAACGGACAAATCGTCAAGAGGGAGAAGAAGCATTGCATTCGGACCCCGATTTACCGGAACCTAGTTTACCGGAGCCACATCATAGGGAGTTAACGAAATCTCACTCCGTTAAACCGGGTGGCACCCTGGATCCCTTTTCTCCAAGCTTCTCAGTAAATCCTGACCCGACTGCAGCACCACTCCAACCACCACCGTTATACCCTTACAGAATACAAGGGGGCAGACCTGAAAATATAACAAAATCGGCTGGGATAGGAAAGCGGATCGAGGCAAAAATAGGGGCGGTGCAGAGAAAGAGGGGCCCGAAAAGTGCTAAATTATCATGTCCTCGTTGTAGATTTACCGCGGCTACCGAGGAAAGTTTAACCCTTCACATTAGGGCAAATCATCCCAGACCTGGTAGAGGTGGTATTTCTCGGGTTTCATCACATATAAATCATCCCAGACCTGGCCGTGGTATGACGTCACAGATTAATATGTCAGGAGTTAACACACAATCATCTATATCCCATCATAACACACTATCCTCTGGAGTAAAGACTGAACAGGTGGACGTTGTGAAATGTGAGATGTGAGGGTTTTTGTTTTTAAAGTAAATTGTAATTTCCTGTGAGCTCGATAAATGATTTTTATAAATGTTAAATTATTCACACATTGCACATTGGTTACCCAATTTGAGTTTTACAATTTTCCTACACCCTGATATTTTCAACTCCTCCCCCAACCTTCCCCTATTTTATTAATTTCCCCGCACTCGATTCATCTTTGCTAAATTCCTCCCTATAATTCCTCTCTTCCCCTCTCTAGAACATGCCATGGAGGTCGTTGTGAAGATCACTGATGAACCTCTAAACCCCACGGAAGCAGTGGACCATGTAACACGGCCAGATTGCGGGGCCATCTCCCTCTTCTGCGGAACAACCCGGGACAATTTCAAAGGTCGCGAGGTGGTGCGACTGGAATACGAAGCATACCCCACAATGGCAGATAAAGTGATCCGAGATCTGGTGGAGGAGATTGGAGGAGGGGGTGATGTTAGGAGGGTGTATGTGGCCCATAGGGTGGGAGAGGTGGGGGTTAGTGGGGTTAGTATAGTGGTTGCTGCATCCTCGCCAAATAGGGCAGCCGCTATTGAGTTCGTTAGTAGGGCAGTGGATCTGATAAAATCAAGGGCTCCTATTTGGAAGAAGGAATGGTATAAGGATGGTTCGGTGTGGAAACAAAATTAATACTGGTCCCTGATTGACTGATAACCAGTCACGTGACCTAAATAACGAGTTCTGATTGGTTGTATGGGTCGGTGTGGAAACAAAATTAATGTACATTCAACAGTTTTATGACTCTTTTTAATGTTTTTAATAGATTTTTGTAAAATGCCTTTATTTAATGACCAGCTTGTAATATCCCCAATGTTCATGTTACCCTACTTGTAATAGAAGGATGGAAAAAGATCTCCAAGGCCGGTTAGATACTCTGCTAAATAGCGATATGAGGATACAGGCAGCTATCTATCTGAACAAGGTATAAACGGGGCTTTGTAAGAAATTAGGACACATCACACGCAGTTCGGGGTTTTGGCATTGAAGCTATTTTTGTGAAACTGAGATGGTTATCATTGGATAGTATTCATAGTAACCAGTGGTTTTCTCAATTTACATTATCTAACACGCTCTCTTTCCCTTGATTACTAACAACCTCTCTCCCCCCCCCCCACCCCCCCCCTCAGCAAGGGTTAGTCCTCGCGAAGGAGAGCAGAGAAGGGGTAACCATGGATGCATCTCTAATCTCCAACGTTTCATTTATCGCTCAACAGTCCACCCCCGGTAGTACAGTTTGTATTGAGTATAGTACTGTGAAGGTGTTGGTAAGAAGCGAGGATACCATCACTCTTGCAACTCTTACTTATTGAGAGATATGGCATATGTGTGTAGTCTCCCTGAGAGAGGGAAGTGTGTGTATAAATTTGATTGGAGGATGATGCTTTTCGTGCGGGGGTGCGTGTTGTTGACTTGTTGATGATGCTAAAATATTTTGTTTTTCCTGTTAATTTGATGTTCTTCTAATTAATTTTATAGATCCCGACTCCTTGCGTGTATTTAAAGCACCATTTTGTGTACTGCCTCTTCTCGCCCCTGCCATTTTAGTGTACTAACCACTCCCCGTTCTTATGTACTACGCCCCACTATAATAGTGTTTAAGTGTTGTACTAATCCATACCCTCTAATACCAGGCCATGTATATAAAAGAGGTGATAATTGATGGATTCAAGTCTTACGCTCAAAGAACACACATCAAAGACTTTGATCCCCTGTTCAATGCAATAACTGGCCTTAATGGTAGCGGAAAAAGTAACATCCTCGACTCAATATGTTTTGTTTTGGGTATTTCGAACCTGTCACAGGTACGATGTCACTCATAAAATGTGTTTGTAAATGAGAGGGAGTGTGTTTGGCACACATGTCACACTTTCAACAATGACTGTTGAGCGCGCGCGACCGCCGAACCATTCAACTCTGTGTGAGCCCTGACCTTGGCGCGCTTTTGCGAGATGCCCAGGGATTTGCGTGCATCAGCTCTCGGATGTGTGATGAAATGACAGAGTGATTGATTGATGTTCCTGAATTCCTTTTTTCCCAGGTTCGGGCAACTAACCTACAAGAGTTGGTGTATAAGAACGGCCAGGCTGGGATCACCAAAGCGAGTGTTACGATTGTTTTTGACAATAGCGACAAAAATCAGGCACCACTTGGATATGAGAATTTTGATGAGTTAACCATCACACGGCAGGTATATAAACTAAGTTATTTTAGAATTATACTACTCTAATTGTAGTTGATTAATAATATTTTAAAGTTAAAACAAAAAGTAAAAAAGTTGGCTTCGGTGGGATTCGAACCCACGCCCCGGAGGACCAGTGCCTTAAACTGGCGCCTTAGACCGCTCGGCCACGAAACCATGTATGCTAAGAGAATCTAACTATCTTTATACACCGAACTGGTGACCTGAGGATTGAAGAGTACCTTATATATTAGCATGAGGAACCGAGGATGAAGGCACTGAAATTAATAAATTTATTGTTTCTTGTGTCAAGTTTTTATCCCTCTTTTTCTATACAGGTGGTCGTGGGTGGACGAAACAGATATCTTATAAACGGGTCAAACGCCAATAATAACCGAGTGTCAGATTTGTTCCGGTCTGTTCAGTTGAATATCAACAACCCACACTTTCTCATCATGCAGGGGAGAATCACTAAGGTAATGGGTGTTCAAAAAAATATGTTAAAATCAGCGTGTTTGTGCTAAATTCCATAATATATATAATGGTCTGCCAATATTAAATATTACCACTCCATGGCCATGTAGGTTTTGAATGAGTCGCCTGACTGCTTAGAATTGTGAACAATTCATATATCACATTATCACTTTCGATTTTCAGGTTTTGAACATGAAGCCCCGTGAGATTCTCTCAATGATTGAAGAAGCGGCTGGCACCTCTCTCTACGAATCTAAGAAGATGTCGGCCTTGAAAACAATCGAAAAGAAAGTCTTACGCTCAAAGAACACACATCAAAGACTTTGATCCCCTGTTCAATGCAATAACTGGCCTTAATGGTAGCGGAAAAAGTAACATCCTCGACTCAATATGTTTTGTTTTGGGTATTTCGAACCTGTCACAGGTACGATGTCACTCATAAAATGTGTTTGTAAATGAGAGGGAGTGTGTTTGGCACACATGTCACACTTTCAACAATGACTGTTGAGCGCGCGCGACCGCCGAACCATTCAACTCTGTGTGAGCCCTGACCTTGGCGCGCTTTTGCGAGATGCCCAGGGATTTGCGTGCATCAGCTCTCGGATGTGTGATGAAATGACAGAGTGATTGATTGATGTTCCTGAATTCCTTTTTTCCCAGGTTCGGGCAACTAACCTACAAGAGTTGGTGTATAAGAACGGCCAGGCTGGGATCACCAAAGCGAGTGTTACGATTGTTTTTGACAATAGCGACAAAAATCAGGCACCACTTGGATATGAGAATTTTGATGAGTTAACCATCACACGGCAGGTATATAAACTAAGTTATTTTAGAATTATACTACTCTAATTGTAGTTGATTAATAATATTTTAAAGTTAAAACAAAAAGTAAAAAAGTTGGCTTCGGTGGGATTCGAACCCACGCCCCGGAGGACCAGTGCCTTAAACTGGCGCCTTAGACCGCTCGGCCACGAAACCATGTGTGCTAAGAGAATCTAACTATCTTTATACACCGAACTGGTGACCTGAGGATTGAAGAGTACCTTAGCATGAGGAACCGAGGATGAAGGCACTGAAATTAATAAATTTATTGTTTCTTGTGTCAAGTTTTTATCCCTCTTTTTCTATACAGGTGGTCGTGGGTGGACGAAACAGATATCTTATAAACGGGTCAAACGCCAATAATAACCGAGTGTCAGATTTGTTCCGGTCTGTTCAGTTGAATATCAACAACCCACACTTTCTCATCATGCAGGGGAGAATCACTAAGGTAATGGGTGTTCAAAAAAATATGTTAAAATCAGCGTGTTTGTGCTAAATTCCATAATATATATAATGGTCTGCCAATATTAAATATTACCACTCCATGGCCATGTAGGTTTTGAATGAGTCGCCTGACTGCTTAGAATTGTGAACAATTCATATATCACATTATCACTTTCGATTTTCAGGTTTTAAACATGAAGCCCCGTGAGATTCTCTCAATGATTGAAGAAGCAGCTGGCACCTCTCTGTACGAATCTAAGAAGATGTCGGCCTTGAAAACAATCGAAAAGAAGGATAAAAAGCTGGAGGATATCAACAGTATACTGGCTGAGGAACTTCAACCGACATTAGGTACAACTTGGTGGAGGGGGGGTTGGTAACTGAACTTTAACCGCTATCAGTTCCATCTTGTTATAAATTATAATGATAATTGATAATGTTCTAATCCAGAGAGAATAAGGCAAGTTCCATCCTCTCGCGCTGTAAGATAGAGATAATAACAGTGCGGCAAAATTTACCTTGCTCGACCCTCACCACAAATAACAACATGACTCTCCCACAGAGAAACTAAAAGCTGAGAGGGCATCCTACTTGGAATACCAGAAGATTCAGAGACAGATCGAGACACTGACACGGCTGGTTGTAGCCTCTAAATACACACGAGCTAAGGATCTGGACGCGAATGCCGAACAGGAAGTGTCACAACTCGAACAGAGTAAGTGAATGCCTCTGTCCCGCTAACTCGCCCTCCTCTCAAGTGACTAGTGGATGTCCCCGACGGGGGTATAGTCACTTTCAGGATCTGGTCCTGCCTTTTTTACCTTCCACCCCCTTCCTGCCCCCC
>AVPN01001033.1:14915-25787 GCA_000695325.1 Pleurobrachia bachei
CCCCCTCATCCTGCCGGTATGTGAGATAACCCCCCCACCCCCCTCATCCTGCCGGTATGTGAGATAATATTAGTCCCATCTTGTTCGTTGACATGTTACACTGTTTTGTCCCGGGAAATATCGCAGAGATGAGGGACGATATATTTCCGTGAAGGGGGTGGCCACATGCCCACCGTCCTACATCTCCAGGCACATCTCTCCTAATATATCCACTTATCCCCATGCCAGGTACCCTTACTGGTGGATCACGTGACACATCCAGGTGTGTTCTGAGAGAGCTGATCAAGGGTCAAGCAGTGAGGGAGGAGCTGAAACTGATAAAGAATGAACACAGGCAAATCTGTAGTGATATTACCAAGATGAATGCCCAACATGAACAATGGAAAACAATGTCAGGTGGGTGCGATGACCATGTGATTCTCAGGTTGTTCATAATCATCATGAAAGAACCTGTGAAGCATGATCATTGATTATGTAATTTATATACAAAGTTCAATTATGTACCATTGAATGAACCCCCGCAGGTGAACTGCGACTTAAGAAACACGAACTAGAGCTGATCGAGAACAGGCTAAAACAAACCTCACACTACAAAGACATAGAGGAGTTGGAGAGGATGAGAGGTGAGCTGAACAGTCAGAATGAGGTGATAGCCGGGTTTAGTGAGAGGGAGAAGAAGTTGTTGGAGGAGTGTAGGAGCGTGGAGAAGAAGATGAAGAACATGAAGGCTGATCAGGAGAAGGAGGTAATAATTAATTTAAGTACATTTAACCCTTAATTAATACATTAACTTATTATTCTAAAACAGTGGTATCGGCGTCACCATAGCCCGTCACCATAGCCTACTGACGTCACAATCTCATTTTAACTCCAATTCCAATTCTCACAGGTGAAGAAAGCGGAGAAGAGAATAACAGAGGCGAGGGGACGGTTAAACACATTCCTAAAGAAACACAAAGAGAACAGTAACAGAATGAAGGAGCTAGAGCTGGAGGTCACAGATTCTCTCCAGACCGAGATACAGGAATTAAAGGCACAGTTACCAGACAGAGAGCGGGCAATTGTGGCCGCCCAGGCTCAAGTAGCCACCGCGGTTCTATTTCACACAGTCACACTCGTCTCCTTCCTTCTATACGTCCTCCTACTGGACAACGCTAAACGTGTCATTCAACAGTGCTCGGAGGAGATAGAAAGTTTGATGAAGGAGCAGCGGGAAGCGGAGAAGGTGGTAGGCAGCTCGGTGGTGAAGAACAAAGATTTAACACACAAGTTAACCAAGGTTAACAAGGAAGCGGGGGAGGCGAGACAGCAGGTTAAACACTACAAGGAGAAATATGAGTGGATAGCATCGGAGGAGAAGTATTTCGGACAACCTGATACTGCCTACGATTTCTCGCAATACGACATGAAGGATAGTCAGAAGAAGTTAGAAAAGTTGGAAATTAGCAAGGAGAATCTATCGAAAAGTGTTAACATGAGGGCGATGCATTTGTTGGGCGAGGCAGAAAAGAGGTATAATGATTTGGTGAAGAGGAAAGATATCGTGCTTCCCCTATTCTTCTTCTATTTAGTACACTAGCACCTCAATCTACTCTTGAAGAATAGGGCTCTGAAAAAGGCGTGGGAGCAGGTAAATAGTCTTCTTTTAATGTTATCATTTCTAGTTACCAAGGTTACCTTTTCTAGTTACCCTTTATAGTTGACCACGTTACCCTTTCTAGTTACCCATATTACCCTTTGTAGTTACCCACGTTACCCTTTCTAGTTACCTTCTCTAGTTACCCACGTTACCTTTTTCCAGTTACCCACGTTATCCTTCGTAGTTTGGTTTGGTTTGGACCACTCATCTTGGACTGTAAACAGTCACAGAGCCAAGTCTCGCCGAACAGGCGAGACAGCATAGTGCCGGATCATCCTTTCGGAATCACCACCTTTCTAGTTACCCACATTATCCTTTCTAGTTACCTACGTTACCCTTTTCTAGGTACCCACGTTAGCTTTTCATGGTTTACCCATCAATGGGTACGATGAGAAAGAACAATGGGAAAGACATTCCAACCCTCCACAAGTTCACTGTACAACATTCCTCCCGCTAGGTAAATAAAGATTTCGGATCAATATTCAGTACTCTGCTACCTGGGGCCAGGGCTCGTCTCCAAATAGCCGAGGGAGGTTCCGTTACTGATGGATTGGAAGTTAAGGTTTGTAAACCCTGAATCTCTTTGTTCTAACCCTCGCGGCGCCCGAAACACAGTCTAGTTAAAAGCAAGAATCCGTGGGGTAGCATTTCCCACCTGTTTGTGAATTGTCAACAATAGGTACATTTTTACCCAGTTCTTTTCTATACTGCAGAGGGAAATGTTCAATTTAATTGTCAATTTCTTATCAAAGTGTTGTCATTTTCTATCAAGTTCTCTCGAAATGAACTTAGTTGCCGTCATATCGGGGAGGGGGGTGACAGGAATAAAGTTCTCTCGAAATTTAGATTGTTACCTATTTGTCGAGCACACAGAACTGTTTAGCTGGTGTCGTTTGCGTTACGACACGATAAACTTGACAATAAATGACATCATTTCCCCCCTAAAAAGAGAATTTAAAAACCTTCCATTTTCCCTCTGCATGACATCATTTCCCCCTAACAAAAAATAATAAAACCCCCTTAAAAAGATAATAAACCCTTCCAATTTCACCCTAAAAGATAAACCTCCTGCCCAGGTTGGTTTTGGTGATATCTGGAAGGAATCTCTGTCGGAGTTGAGCGGTGGACAGCGGTCCCTCGTTGCCCTATCCCTCATCCTCTCTCTGTTACTCTTCAAACCTGCCCCTCTATACATCCTCGATGAGGTAACAGTTAGTTACCATGGTAACATCATATAGTTACCATGGTAACATCATATAGTTAAATAATATAGGAATGTGGTATGCGTGGAATGTTTTGGGAGCATGACTTGATATCCTACTATAGAGCCACTTTTTGCCACTCCTAGTTGGTCTTAATATTGTATTGTGTGTCAGTACTCATTTTATTTATTTGGCGAAATGATGGTAGAAAGGGTGGGTAGAATTCTCTGATAATATTTGATGGTGATTTAATGGGGTAAATCATTATTTGAGCAGATCCAACCATCCTAGATACTAAATCCTTAGTAAAATTAAATCGTTGGTATATATTTTGACAAAATGAGGGTCGTCCTTGTCGTGTTACTTGTTACTGCCTTCCTTCCTGAAATCTCAACCTGGAGAAGAAGAAGAAGGGATGCTAGAAGGAGACACACTGGGAACTGTGTCTCGACATTGTGGGGAGAATGGGGTGACTGTGGAGCGTGCAATCATACCAGTGGGATAGGTGAAATTGTGAGGAAGAGAAATGTGACGGGGTGCACCATTTTAAGCACAATTGAGAGAAGAGGGTGTGATTGCTGTGTTGATGTTGACGGATTCTGGACAGATTGGGGTTGTGTTTGTGATCACCATTCTGGATCTGGACGAAATCAGAGGTCCCGGGACTGTACCCCACCCCTCTGTGGGGGCTCAGAATGTCCCGGGACAGCTGTAGAAATGGGTGAGGAATGCAACGAGGAGTGTTGCCAGACGGTAAACGGAGGTTGGTCAAGTTGGTCTGACTGGTATAGGTGTCAGTGTGATCACGGATCAGGGACAGGCGCCCACTACCGCAACAGAACCTGCACCAACCCAGAAACAGGTTGTGGGGGTGCTAATTGTACAGGGGCGGCTGGTGAGAAGGGTACATGTGACGAGGAATGCTGTGAGACCGTCCACGGGACATGGGGCAGTTGGGGTGAATGGGTGGGTTGTGAGTGTGGGTATGACGAGTCTGGGAGGGTGAGTGGAATCCAACATCGGAACCGGACCTGCAGTGAGCCTTTCTGTCATGGTCGAAGTTGCCATGGTGACGTGAAGGAGGACCGGGTGTGTACAGATGTGTGTACAGTGTGTCTCCCTGGTCACTACTTTAACACAACAAGGGGAGGGTGCGAGAGATGTGGTAAGGGGAGTTATAGTCCTGGAGGGGATTTGGGGTGCGAGGACTGCCCCTTTGGGAAAACAACCACCCACTCTGGAGCTGGGAATATTTCGAAGTGTGTCTGGGAAAGCCCGTGTTTCAAGGAGGGAGTAACGATGGTGACGGAACCGAGTTATTCATTTCCAGAGGTCGGTGTTCGACGCTGTCTAGAGCTATGTAGGGACCGGGATTACTGCACTGATATTGTCGTTGTTGTGGAGAATGGAATATCAATTTGTCAGCTGTACTACCAACAAGGATCAGTTGTACACAAGGCTGATCCTACCTCTCTATACGTCAACATGATGTGTCTAGATGGATGTGGTGATGGTGGGTCATTATATAACAGCACAACCGAGAAATGCGATAATCCCCATCCACCTGCCCGCTCAACAGGGGGAGGATGTGGAAAGGGATGGTTTAGTGGCCCTCCCTCCTGTATCATCAGGGACTCACTACCCATCATGGCGGTGTTGGTTTGTGTTTTGGGCGGTGTGGTTGTATTGGCAGTGATAAAGAGAAGGAGGACAGCAGTGGTAGAGAGATCATCACCTCACGTTGTAGCTGTACTAGATCCATCTTACAATGTGCTGCACGAAATGGAAGATGTGGACAATGAGGTGTTTGTTGTGCACCAACCCAGAAACAGGTTGTGGGGGTGCTAATTGTACAGGGGCGGCAGGGGAGAAGGGACCATGTGACGAGGAATGCTGTGAGACCGTCCACGGGACATGGGGCAGTTGGGGTGAATGGGTGGGTTGTGAGTGTGGGTATGACGAGTCTGGGAGGGTGAGTGGAATCCAACATCGGAACCGGACCTGCAGTGAGCCTTTCTGTCATGGTCGAAGTTGCCATGGTGACGTGAAGGAGGACCGGGTGTGTACAGATGTGTGTACAGTGTGTCTCCCTGGTCACTACTTTAACACAACAAGGGGAGGTTGTGAGAGATGTGGTAAGGGGAGTTATAGTCCCGGAGGGGATTTGGGGTGCGAGGACTGCCCCTTTGGGAAAACAACCATCCGGTCTGGAGCTAGGAATATTTCGGAGTGTGTCTGGGTTAGCGCGTGTTACAAGGAGGGAGTTACGATGGTGATGGAACCGAGTTATTCATTTCCAGAGGTCGGTATAGGACGCTGTTTGGAGCTATGTAGGGACCGGGATTACTGTACTGATATTTTCGTTGTTGTGGAGAATGGAATATCAGATTGTCAGCTGTACTACCAACAAGGATCAGTTGTACACAAGGCTGATCCTACCTCTCTATACGTCAACATGATGTGTCTAGATGGCTGTGGTGATGGTGGGTCATTATATAACAGCACAACCGAACAATGCGATAATCCCTCTCCACCAGCCCCCTCAACAGGGAGAGGATGTGGTAAGGGATGGTTTAGTGGCCCTCCCTCCTGTATCATCAGGGACTCACTACCCATTATAGCTGTGTTGGTTTGTGTGCTGGTTGGGGTGGTTGTGTTGGCAGTGATAAAGAGAAGGAGGACTGCAGTGGTAGAGAGATCATCACCTCACGTTGTAGCTGTACTAGATCCATCTTACAATGTGCTGCACGAAATGGAAGATGTGGACAATGAGGTGTTTGTTGATGATGATGACGTCATGTGAGATTATGACGTCATGTGAGAATATGACGTCTTCAGTCATGTGAGATGACATCATGAGATGGACATGACATGTGATTGAGATGGGACACGTGTGTTTGTAATAAGCTACCTATAATAGAACTATTTTGCAAGCCAGCTATACCATATATCTTGAACACTGATCTATATTAGCTCCAGTAGAATTCAAGTGTCAACTGACGATAGTTTATTCGTAATTCTGAGAAGAAGTTGATGTAAAGCGCCTGACAATGAAATTCATTCTTGATTCTGTAACCTTTTCAAAACTTGTTTATTCTAATTCTACATTTAACTTGTTTATTACACCGCTGACTGGCACTTTGGGGTGGCCCACGTATTGAAATGTACAATGAATTACCCCCTGCTTCTTTCCACACAGGTTGACGCAGCCCTTGATTTATCGCACACACAGAACATTGGCCAGATGCTACGGGCACACTTCAAAAAGTCTCAGTTCGTTGTGGTATCTCTGAAGGACGGAATGTTCCAAAATGCTAACGTCCTCTTTAGGTGAGTTATTATTGCTAACAGGCACGTGTCAACCCCTATCATACCTGACAGAATCTCTTAAACTACAATGTAAACGTAATCTCTCAAAATAGTTCTGAGAATCAATCTAAAGTGACACCTTGAAGGGGGACATCATCTCTAAGGCTAAGAGATGTCTGAATTTATTATGTGATGCGTATTGCAGTAACAAGGTGTCACTCTGTCTTTAGATTGATCTAGATAAGTCTGACCGGTCTGACTTTAGTATGACGTGATGCATACATAATGTATTGCACTATAATAATTAACACCCTTCTCTCCTAATTCCAGGACCAAGTTTGTCGAAGGAGTATCAACAGTAACAAGACACAGCCAGGCCCCCGCTGCAATCACCAACACGGACAAAGAAAACATGAGGCCCCGCGGAACGGAGAAGAAGAAAAAACAAAAAACTTGTGTTTGAAGGAAGATCAGAGACACTATGTCAGAGCATATTGGCCTGACCGGAGAGACATTTGACGAAGTTATATGACGTGTATCTTGATAGTGAGCTTGAGTTGGTGGTGAATTGGTCACCATGGTGACGATATAATATTCCCACAATACTGGTTCCGAGGAAAATTGTTATTACATCTTTCTCTTTTTGAGACTTTTTACCCTGATATATTTCACATCTATTTATATAATTATGTTATTGTATTAATACATTAGTTCATATCCAGCCAGATTCTGCGTTTGAACTTTGGTTTCAGGGGTAATTGGTAAATGTTGGTGACATTGACACCAGGACACCTGAGCATTATGGCGGCGCTATACCCCATTTGTGCGCTCAGATGGGGTCGGCGGAGCCAGCCAGAACCTGAGTGAGTGAGATTGAGGTTGCACATGCAATGGATCGGGGAATGGATCCAACGGTAAATGTTGCAGTTGCTTCCAGTGGTGTTCCGTCATATTGGCCGCCCACATAGCACCGCCCACGACGCGGTCCACGAAGACGTGTAATTATTAAACGCTTTTGGTGGGCGGCCAATATGACGTAAACCACTGTTTGATCCATGGTGGTTCATATAATGCACTGTAAATGAGCATTGTTTTATAGGGACCAACTTAACGACGCCAGACCACGTTATTATTGTGAAATCTCAAATCGGGTTGGCGTCGCGGTCGCCAGACAGTTCACAGCGTTCATGTTGTAGTCAGTGCAGTCGGCTAGATTAGTTGAGAAGACCATTACATGGTGTCATGTAGCAATCATAAGCTACGATTAATTCCTTTCTCAAAACCACAAAGGAGAGCGAGGGTAGCAACTTGACAACATAGCCACCTAGTGCGATCCCCACACATGTGTGTGGGGAACATACCAGGTGTCTATGTCACCAAGGTAGCAACTAGCACCTAATCACTGAAAGTGCACACATGAACAAACTTTGCTACCATTGCTACCTATTCGTCGCTTCTAAGACGTTAGTCTCACTATTGATCTCACTGATCAGGTGTCTACTAGGTCTGACGGCGCAACCCCATCTGACTCAGATTCTGAGCGCACTGTTTGAGAAGTGAGATCAGATTCTCAGAAAGTGCACTCAGAATCTCTGTCTTGCGGCGCCATTTGATTCTCTAACTTCCCAGTGAGAAGTGAGAGAATCAAATGGCGCTGCCAGACAGGGTTTGTCACCAAGAGCTAAAATACTAGAAGTTCTCAATGAACATCAAAGCCCTCTATGCCTGTGTCACGATGAAAGGTACTACAACACTCACTTTCATTAAATGGCTGTGCTAAGCTTAGCTAATAGTCTTGAAAAGTGGGTATTGTTATAAGCGACTTGGGTTCATGTCAATGCTATCATCATATACATGACCGGTGGGCGGTGCCATTAACACCTTTCACAGGTCACGTCATAGTAATACCTATAGTTGAGATATTTTCCCGCTTGGCATCGACTCAAAATCAAATAGTGCCATTTGGTGACCGATATTGAGCTCACTGGGTCGCACCAGATGTCCTGTAGTTGTTGACTGTTGTTGGTTTCATTCTCAACCTTCATCAGCGGAGCTGACGTATCACTATTACTAAAGTGATTGGCGGCCGTGTATAGGGTCCCAAAACGGAATTTAAGCCCATGGATTTCCTAATCCACTAGAAAGGGTGAATCACATGACGTCCTAATCCACTAGAAAGGGTGAATCACATGACGTCCCAATCCACTAGAAAGGGTGAATCACATGATGTCCTAATCCACTACAAAGGGTGAATCACATGACTTCCCAGTCCACTAGAAAGGGTGATCACATGACGTTCCAATCCACTGGAAAGGGTGAATCACATGACGTCCTAATCCACTAGAAAGGGTGTATCACATGACGTCCCAATCCACTAGAAAGGGTGAATCACATGACGTCCCAACGTCCCAATCCACTGGAAAGGGTGAATCACATGACGTCCCAATCCACTTGAAAGGGTGAATCACATGACGTCCCAATCCACTAGAAAGGGTGAATCACATGACGTCCTAATCAATTAGAAATGGTGAATCACATGACGTCCCAATCCACTAGAAAGGGTGAATCACATGACGTCCCAATCCACTAGAAAGGGTGAATCACATGACGTCCCAATCCACTAGAAAGGGCGAATCACATGACGTTCCAATCCACTAGAAAGGGTGAATAACATGACGTCCCAATCCACTAGAAAGTGTGAATCACATATCCTAATCTATTAGAAAGGGTGAATCACATGACGTCCCAATTCACTAGAAAGGGTAAATCACATGACGTCCCAATCCATTAGAAAGGGTGAATCACATGACGTCCCAATCCATTAGAAAGGTTGAAATTCATCCGGTGAATCACATATCCTAATCCATTAGAAAGGACGATTCAAAAACGTCCATGGCCATGATTTTTGGTCATTTTTGATGCGACCCCTCAAGTTCGCAAGCAGATCTCTAGCACTTGTGTTACGTGATATCTACGAATCACGTCGTCACTCTGACGGACCTCTCACACTGACGGACCATGTCCTCACACTGACGGACCATGTCCTCACACTAACACACTGAGGGAGGCGGGCAGAGAAATATATCTTTAGAGTTTAGACAATAGACGCGTCTGATCAAGGTCGACTAAAAGGTTTGGTAGATATCTGATATAGTGCATACATGATCACACTATACGGGTCATATTTAATATTATGACTCTTTTAACTTTCTATAGTACTATATATTTCAGTTTCCCATTTCACGACATACAACATTAATCCTCCGGTTCTCTGTCCTGATTTTCGTAGGATTGGGACTCCTCTGATCTGACCCCCAAGAGTTCTCTAATTTCGTCAATGCATCACCCCAGAGACCGGCGGTGTGTCATTCCCTCTCCACTCTCCATATACTTTTCATACCCCTCATCTACCACAGGTTCCTCATCATCAAGTGCCCCAAAAGTCTCCCCCTTGGGTGATGTCTGTGAGATGTCCTCCTGAAAGGAATACCTCTTTCCTGCTAGTAGTACTGCTGCTGGTACCTCTCCCTCTTCAGTTAGCCCTCCTCCCACCTCTGCCTGTTCCAATATGACAGGGGGTGGAACACGGGGTGTGGGTTTCTCGCCCGACTTGCTGCCCCGGGGGCTACTTATTCCAGCCGCTGCTGATCCATGACCTGGTTTTGTAAACTGCACGTGGAGTGTTTTACTAGCCGGTTCGTCTACTTTTAGTTTCCTTGATTTCCGTGACGATGCTTTGTTTCGATCGTAAAAGATGTCCAGTCGGCTATCGAGAAGGGATGATCCCACCAGCCAATATGTGTCAATAATCGCGTCATCCTGAAGGTGTGTTGCATATATCATGACCATATTTGGGTGTACAGCACGACCATATAGGGTAGCAGCAGCTCCAGCTTCTTCTTGCAGTTTAATGTTTGGTTTGGTTTGGACCACTCATCTGGGGCTGTAAACAGTCACACAGCCAAATCTCGCCGAACAGCAGCTTAATGTTAACAAAGAAGCGATCCAGCCACACTGAATTAAGGGTGATATATTTTGTAACAAAGCAACTAGGATGTGAACAAGTTTTTTATGAGGCCAGCTAACAGCTTGGCAAACATATAGCCAGTTGATAGATTCAAACTGAATGAACAATTTCATTGTTTATATATTTGCAGTTCTTATTGTTGTTCAGTTACTTATAATTATATTTCTAGTTCTACCTTTCAGTTCTTTTTGTGTGCTTGCTGTAAATGCTTTTAGATGAAATCAAGTCATCTCCTTAACCCCTCATATATTGAGAATGCAACATGAACAGTATGAACAGGTGCAGATGGCTTGAATACATCTTAATCTATTTCTTTCACTCTGCATATTCTGCACCTGTATATTCATATTAGGGCATATTTATAGGGCCAGCAGATGAGAAAACAGCTTGACAGACCGGTCATGTCTTGTGCAGGTTCAGCGGCAGCCCATGTATGGGGATAAATCAGATTCTAGAAAAGACAAGAACGAAATTTTATCTTCTCTGCTCCAATTAAATATTTCAGAGATTTAGATACACAGTCGGCTTATTGAGTAAGGGGGAGGGGAACTCAATAACAGTCAGCTGAAGGCTTAAATCATTAAATACACTTACGACTTTGAAAGATCCCCTGAAGAGTGTTTCAAACATGCCCGTGTCTGCCAGAAAGTTCCTTGTGTAGTTCGTGATCAGGATCCTCATTGCTGGAGGGGGGG
>AVPN01001034.1:0-18418 GCA_000695325.1 Pleurobrachia bachei
GCATTTAGGGGCATGGATGTCTGATACAGTTAGGGTGATCCCCCCCCGCTTCTCACCTGATCAATGTTGTGTCCATCACTGAATATCTCGTGGATGAATGTACGGAATGCCTCCAACTTCTCAGCAGAAACCTTCTCTCGAACTCCTTCAGTAGCCACCTGGAGTGTGGTGATTTGGTTGATCAATGGATATTATTATCACTAATCAAACTAATTACTAAAATAATTACTAATCAAAATTGTAGTTCATTGATTTACTAAATTATATGCTAATTAATGTAATCACTAATGAGAATACAATTAATTACCGGTGGGGGATCTGCTGCTGTAGCAGGCTGGTCAGTTTCCATGGTTTCCTCGTCGTCTTGTTGGGATGCCTGACTTGGTTTAGGATCCTTCCGGGCTCGTTTCCTATCTGTCTCGTCAAACCTGGTAAAGGAATATCGGCGTTAAATAACACCAATCTAGGAAGTAGGGAACAACTTCAATCTAGGAATTAGGGAACAACGAAAACCTCTCTAATTGTGGCTAAGTACATTTCTAAATATTTCCCTCCTATTTCCCGCAAAGTTATTACATACTTGAAAGGATCATCTTCATCGTCATCATCATCAGTTTCCTCGTTATCGTTCTCCTTCCTCTTCTTGCTCTTTTTCAGGGTCTCCTTGAAGTATGCAAAGTTCACCTGCAATTGGATTAGTGAATTGAGAAAGGTAGAATAGAACGAGGGGAGGGGGCTCGGGCCTCGGGTGTATGAAAAATTATTTTTCAGAATCTGTTCCAAACAGCCTCATTAAATCTGCGTTATGAACTCTGAACAAATGGAGATATAGAAAGCTGGAAGGGAAACAGTCACTTACCAGTTCGACGGCTGCTTCAGCATCTTTCTTCTCAACTATTTTACTCATCCGGGCCTTGGCGTGAGCGGTTGACAGCCGAATAAGGGTTTCCAATGCTCGGGCAGTGATGGGCAGCGTCTTGCTCTTGTTACCTGTTGGATGGTGGTTAGTTGAAACTTGAAGATAAAAAAAATTGAATGGTGGTTAGTTGAAACTTGAATGTGACGTCAAGCGGGTGGCTAAGAACCCTACAATACTACTTCGCTATAAAATAAATCGGTATGATATTATTCTAGTAGGGGAATATGTTGTCTGTTTGATGTGACTAAATGGGTGCTCTAAATGGTTTTCATAAAAATATACGGTCTTTCATGAATATGCGATTCTACGAAAATGATAAATAGCATCGAACCATCCACCATGTTGTGTTGCTTAAAACAAGCAGGTCAGTGATAAAAGCTTTTACGTGGAATCCCACAAAATAGTATCAACTCGTTATTCAAAAGAAAACCGAATTATACGTCATCAACCCAATGTTCAGAAGGAAAACTCATTGAAATAAACCCGGAGCCCTTAAGCTTACCCAGATTATCAGTGGTTCGTAGTTTGGCATATTCGTTGGAGATCGTCTCACTCGCTTCCCTCGTTAGAACAGGAGTTAGGTTCTTTGCAACGTGGATATACTTCCTGGGAGAGGGAGATGTTATGCGCAATGTTTGTAGTTTCTCTAGCTTCGCTGGGTGTTGTGTGAGAGTGGTCAGGACTAGGCGGAGATATATGGAAAGACAACTAGAACAGTGTTTGGGTAGGGACTAGGGACATGAACTGGGGGAGGAGGGTGCGTGAAAAATAGGATAGATCAAGGGAAGGGTGCCCGGCGCAGTTTTGATCACCATTCCGGAAGAAAATAACAAAACTAGGAAGGAGGAATAAAGAGAAAGCTAGACTTGGTTTGGTGTTGAATTACAGGAATCAGAAGCCAGTGAATTATGTACATAATATGGGTCAGATTATAACATTGGGAATTTGACAAATCAGAGAAACTCAACACCACAATGCTAATTCCAAATCAGGTTTCCAAACCAAGCAACATTTTTACAGTGCTCTAACCCTCTACGGATGAGTCATGTCAAGGACAACCCAATGACAACGAAATAAACTGAATGATGGCAAACACGCCACATAAACAATAACAGTAATTGTACATTATTCTACCTGAGGAATTGGAGACTGCACAATTTATCAGTATTCTTCTTCTTGCCATGTAACAAGTTATCATGTTTAACGTATATCTCCATATCTCCTTCATCTGCCTTCTTATCCTCATAGGTAGCGAGGTTATCCACGTCACCGTCAGTTCTTAGGGGTTCACCGTCCTATGAAGATAGTGAGGTTAGTGTGAATAGGTGGCCAGGTTATCTACGTCACCGTCAGTCCTCAACGGCTCTCCATCCTAGATAGTGGGAGTTGTGAGTTGTGACTTGTGTGTCTGGAGTGGTATATTCCACAGACAATATAACGATGAACAATGCTAGTTACCAAATTTACCACTTTAAATATTATATCCTCCACTTCTGTCCTTACCAATGTCCTATCCACTATTATTAATAGTAGTCTATTATAAATACTACACTAATTTCACTACATTGACCTGTAATGTTCTAACCTCCTTTACATTTGTAACACAGTCTAGCTAGGTAAGCACTGACCTGTTCACCGGCGTTCCGGTAGCGGTGCATTCGGAGGACAAACTCAGCGATCCGTGCATCATTCTCAGGATCCATCACATCCAACACAATGAACAACAAATCAAATCGGGACAAGAGGGAATCCTAGAGAGAGGGTGTATTATAAATAGATCTGGTCAGTAATCATTCTTAACAAGAATTATTTGTAGGGATAAAAAATGAAAAATATTCATTCCCAAATAACTATGCGACTGTGTGTACCTGCATCCCTATGTTGTCCATGGGGTTCTTGTATTCGTCGTACCGTCCATAAACAGGGTTTGCCGCCGCCAGAACAGAGCACCGGGCATTTAACTTAGCGTGAATTCCTGGTTAGATTTTAGAAAGGGGTGAGTTGAGATTGAAATACCACACCGATACTAAAGTGCGTTTCAAACGACTTGACCTGAGAACAAATTAGAGCATTGCGTGTTGTATTTACTAAGAGAGATCCTGAATTTCCAGGAATCTCAGGTCAAGTCGTTTGAAACGCATTTTATAATGAGGGGCACTGCACTGCAGCGACTATCATGTCCTCATTATTTCGACAATTACTTTGCGACTAACCTGCTTTTGAAATTGTCACCCTTCCCTGTTCCATAACTTCGTGGATGGCAGTTCGATCAATGTCGCTCATTTTATCAAATTCGTCAATGCAAACAATACCCCGATCAGCTAACACCATGGCACCTAAAATGTCATGGTTGTTGGCACTTGATAATGCAAGCCGCAGTGTTATGCGACTAACATGGGAAAAGCTATAGTTTTAGATAGTTTTATAGGCAAACAATCATGACGATGGGGATTTATATTGCCTCATATTTCTCACCTGCTTCTAGACGTCTCTCTCCGCTGTCTTTATCTGTGGTGATGGCGGCAGTTAGACCGACACCGCTCGTACCTCGTCCAGTTGTTGCTATTGCCCTTGGGGCTGAGTGGAGGACGTACCGCAAAACCTGTGGGGGAGGGGGCTAGTAATTCAGAACTTATGTGACGATTGAAGGGTACAGTTTGTACTGATCATTCCGTTGTCCGGCGATTCAGGGGTGTAGATACTGCTCTAGAGTGTCTAGATGCATAGTGTCTAGATTCATCAAAACTAGCAGCTGCCACGCAGTGTTGAGTGTACTACTGCATTAGAGAGACGATACATATAATGACTCATGCATGAAGTATGGGGGTAGTTCTACACGCGCCAACAGTAGCTACAGTAGCACCAGGGGTACCACTAGCACTGATCTGATTTGGAGAAAAGACGAACAGACAGTCGACAGACAGACAGACAGACATACAGACAGACAGACAGACAGACAGACAACAGACGAACAGACAGACAAATAGACAAACACACACACACAGACATCCAGACATTCAGACATTCAGACATTCAGACAGACAGACAGACAGACAGACAGACAGACAGACAGACAGATAGACAGGCAGACAGACAGACAGACTTCAGACATTCAGACAGACAGACGAACAGACAGACAGATAGACAAACAGACAGACAGACAGACGACAGACAAACAGACAAACCTGTGATTTTGCTGTTGATGGATCTCCCATCAACATGATATTGATGTCTCCCCTGAGACGTGTTCCATTCTCCAGAATCTTCTCTACACCTCCCAGCAGCAGACACAGGACCGCCTTCTTGATGTATTCGTGTCCATGAATGGAGGGGGCGAGAGATCGGGCCAACATTTCGAACACGTTCCCTCGTTTTTGCTGCGAAATGTTTGATAACGTAATCAGTCAGTTTCCAATTCATTAGAAAGTTCAAAGTGTGGGCAAAAGATGATGGAGATATATGAAAGAAGAAGAGGAAGTCCTAAAATGGTAAAATTACAGCATTTTCAATCAGGACTTGATGGGTACCAAGCTCAGAGATTGATGTATATAGTATATTATCAACATGCCCCAATTCCCCAATTTTGATGTCACTACTATGATCAAGTCTCAAGACCCAGTTATTAGATGACAGCTAAAGTGGCTGATAAAGTTAAGGAGGTTGGGTAACGAAGTGATAAGTGACCACACACGGATATGGGAGACTCTTGTCTTCAGTGGCAGATATATTTATTATTTACCTGACTGAATTTCTTGATCTTTGAGATATCCATGGCAGATAGAGTAGGGTTATCATCCACATTGAGACACTTGATGTTGTTACAGATTAGAATTGTTCGGAAGGTACAGCTGCTAAATCCTTGTTGTTTGGAAGGAAGACACCGGTACGCTCCGATAACCTGGACCCTGGTGAAAATATGGAATTTTTGGGGATTATGGTTGATGATTGGTGCATGCTGGATGTAGCACTGTTTTTTTAGACTCGAACACAGACTGCAAATACAGCTGAGTTGGTGGTGGCCAGGAAGTGAAAACAAGTTGTAAGACCCGAAGGGTGCTCTAGGAACCACAAGTTTCCCCTTTCATATCTTTTCTACTCTAGAAGTATTCCCAATTTAAAATGGCACCTATCTCTCTCACGTACCTGTCGCCGGGTTTACACTTGTCAACAATATCATTATCACAGATCACATCCATGGACCGGGGCAGTTGACCGGCGGGTGATTTCTCAGGCATCTCCTGGATTGTTACTGTCTGGTGGTTCTGGTAGATACACTTTCCTAGAAAAGAGGGGAGAGTGGACATATTTTCCTAGAAAGGGGTTAAATTGTTGAGACAATTTTGACGTCCTGTCACTTTTTCACCACACATTGTATCTGTCCAAAGAGTGAACCCCTCCGGCAGAATCCACCAGAGCCAGCACATTTAAACCGTATCCACCTCCATCCCATTCCATATACACCCCGCGGCCCCTCTGATCCTAGTACATACCGTATTCTGTCTCCAGAGGGTTTCCCTCCTCATCCTTCGTAGGATATCCCCCACCGCTAGGGTAGGCTTCCAAGGAGGTCAGATCGGTGTACTGTCTCTCCATGCTTTTCTTAGTAGCGGGGCAGTAATGAACACTTTTAGTTACCTTTGGTCGTACCTAGATATAACAGAGATAGAGAGATGAACGAGGAACTCAAGAGAAACGCCGAAATTATCAAGTGACTAGTCAGACAACCCCACTTGTCAGACACGACATTGAACCTCGTACATACACTTGTCTGACAAGTGAGATTGATATGTGTACAAGGATGTCACATTTCCGGGAATGGTGAACAGAACATAATATTATGTCACTTCAATTGTGTTCAACAGGAATCAATAAGATATAATTGTTAGGTACGGAAGTAAAATTAAATTGTGCCACATACCAGAGAGCATTTTGTCACGATTCCTTCAATACACACAAGATTGTTGAGATTTCGAGCTGATAAGGACCGAGGGGTGACATGTTTTGATCCGAAACTCCCCTCGAACCCGATATAGAAATCTTTGTCCCGACCAAACTCGCTGTCCAGCTGCTCGACGAGCTCTTTGAGAGCGCTTAAATGTAAAGAACGTTAGTATACAACTGATTATTTATTTTCTAACACATTTGCACCACCCGAAACACAGTTTAACCAGGCAAACAACTGATAGATTAATCCGAAAGTGGATTGAAGTCATCTTAGAAACATTGGGAAGTTAGTGGCATACCGCTGGAAAGAAATGATTTCTTTTGCAGCGTTCTTCGACAGCGAAATTGCCCGCGATGGTTTGCTTTTCCTTAGATCATTGATGTTCACAATCAGCCTCCGTTCTTGAGCTTGGATCATATTGGTAATCTAGGGGAGGAGGGGGTGTTACATGATTGAAGTTTTACAAGAATTACAATTTGACAATTACAAATTTAGCATTTAGCAGCTAATATCACCAGGGTGTACCTTATCAATGTATGCACCCTGTCTCTTTCCATCGTCAAGGAAATCAAAGTATTCTCGCTGAAATTCCTTCATTTGAAGCTCGTCATCCTCGACTCGTGGGGCAGCTGCGGCCAACATACCGCTATCTAAAATGCATGGTAACAAACTTAGAACTCACGAGTTTAACTTGCAGAAATTAGTGAGTTCCCACTAATCAGCAGTCTGGTTTACCTGACTGAATTTCTTGATCTTTGAGATATCCATGGCAGATAGAGTTGGGTTATCATCGACATTGAGACACTTGATATTGTTACAGATTAGAATGGTTCGGAAGGTGCAGCTGCTAAATCCCTGTTGTTTGGATGGGAGACACCGGTACGCTCCGATAACTTGGACCCTGGGGGAAATATAATGGAATTGTTAGGGATTATAATTGATCAGGATTTGTGCACCGGTGTTTAGCACCGAACACGACCGCAAACACAGCTCAGTTGATGGTGGCCAAAACAAGTTGTAAGACCCGAAGGGTGCTCTAGGAACCACAAGTTTCCCCTTTCATATCTTTTCTACTCTAGAAGTATTCCCAATTTAAAATGGCACCTATCTCTCTCACGTACCTGTCGCCGGGTTTACACTTGTCAACAATATCATTATCACAGATCACATCCATGGACCGGGGCAGTTGACCGGCGGGTGATTTCTCAGGCATCTCCTGGATTGTTACTGTCTGGTGGTTCTGGTAGATACACTTTCCTAGAAAAGAGGGGAGAGTGGACATATTTTCCTAGAAAGGGGTTAAATTGTTGAGACAATTTTGACGTCCTGTCACTTTTTCACCACACATTGTATCTGTCCAAAGAGTGAACCCCTCCGGCAGAATCCACCAGAGCCAGCACATTTAAACCGTATCCACCTCCATCCCATTCCATATACACCCCGCGGCCCCTCTGATCCTAGTACATACCGTATTCTGTCTCCAGAGGGTTTCCCTCCTCATCCTTCGTAGGATATCCCCCACCGCTAGGGTAGGCTTCCAAGGAGGTCAGATCGGTGTACTGTCTCTCCATGCTTTTCTTAGTAGCGGGGCAGTAATGAACACTTTTAGTTACCTTTGGTCGTACCTAGATATAACAGAGATAGAGAGATGAACGAGGAACTCAAGAGAAACGCCGAAATTATCAAGTGACTAGTCAGACAACCCCACTTGTCAGACACGACATTGAACCTCGTACATACACTTGTCTGACAAGTGAGATTGATATGTGTACAAGGATGTCACATTTCCGGGAATGGTGAACAGAACATAATATTATGTCACTTCAATTGTGTTCAACAGGAATCAATAAGATATAATTGTTAGGTACGGAAGTAAAATTAAATTGTGCCACATACCAGAGAGCATTTTGTCACGATTCCTTCAATACACACAAGATTGTTGAGATTTCGAGCTGATAAGGACCGAGGGGTGACATGTTTTGATCCGAAACTCCCCTCGAACCCGATATAGAAATCTTTGTCCCGACCAAACTCGCTGTCCAGCTGCTCGACGAGCTCTTTGAGAGCGCTTAAATGTAAAGAACGTTAGTATACAACTGATTATTTATTTTCTAACACATTTGCACCACCCGAAACACAGTTTAACCAGGCAAACAACTGATAGATTAATCCGAAAGTGGATTGAAGTCATCTTAGAAACATTGGGAAGTTAGTGGCATACCGCTGGAAAGAAATGATTTCTTTTGCAGCGTTCTTCGACAGCGAAATTGCCCGCGATGGTTTGCTTTTCCTTAGATCATTGATGTTCACAATCAGCCTCCGTTCTTGAGCTTGGATCATATTGGTAATCTAGGGGAGGAGGGGGTGTTACATGATTGAAGTTTTACAAGAATTACAATTTGACAATTACAAATTTAGCATTTAGCAGCTAATATCACCAGGGTGTACCTTATCAATGTATGCACCCTGTCTCTTTCCATCGTCAAGGAAATCAAAGTATTCTCGCTGAAATTCCTTCATTTGAAGCTCGTCATCCTCGACTCGTGGGGCAGCTGCGGCCAACATACCGCTATCTAAAATGCATGGTAACAAACTTAGAACTCACGAGTTTAACTTGCAGAAATTAGTGAGTTCCCACTAATCAGCAGTCTGGTACTTCACGGGTGACGGATATTTCAGCTAGGTACAGTCGATGTGGCGTGAACCAAGCTGAAATACTCAAATAAATAATAATAAATAAATATTGAACATTCATAAATTGCTTATGAGCAAATAAATTGTTTATCACGATCAGGTTCAATAAGCGTCCTCCCGATCAAAACTCAATGGCCGAGATACCTTAATAATAAAGATTGGATGTATTCGAAGCAATAGCCCTACTCTATACACATGCTTTAACTACAAATTGTAGATAGGGTCCTGCTATGGACAGAGAGATCAAAAACAAAAGGAAAATTGACCAAAATAAGGTCAAAAATTAAAAAAAAGGAAGTTCAAAGTTTTAAATTTGTGCGTGATATTTTGCTTCACGGGCGCGCGGCGCCAATTTGAGCGATTTTGCACCGCATATCACATATTTTTAGCGCGTTCCGTTTTAAACTTCATTCTGCAGCGTCGCGTGGGCAATTGATACGTTTAAAAATCCTCGAATTTTCTATTCGAACAAATTTAAAAACGACGAAACAGAAAACAAAAGTGTAAACAAAGCACGTTTGCCGCTTCCTAACCTCTAAAAGGTGCTCTAAAAGCATTACCTGTTTGCTCTCTGATAATAATGTCTATCCACTTAGACACATGACGTAATGACAAAGTCCTCAACCCTGACCCTCGCCATATTGAAGACAGAAATAACAGCAGATCAGAAACACCAGAGAGTTGTCGATTGGTTGGATGAAGTTCATGTGGCGTTGTACAAGCATCTTGATCTTTCAGGGAACATCAGGGTATGTTTATACTTCAGTCTTCAACAGAAATCTTCGAGTGCTTAGTATTCGATACGTACAGTTTGGTCACCACCCGAACTAATTCTCTCAGGATCAAATAATCAAGATCAACAACAAGAAGTCTAGGACGCGGCAGGCGCACCAGGCACATCGATTATACTCGCGGGGCGAGGATCACGATCAGAGTACTGCAGCTGGAACACAATTCAGGCGAACACCCTGTAATCAAGATAGGTAATAGCAGAATGGGGTTTTGATGTTTTTGTTTGTGAACTTAATTTTCCATGTGAGTTGAGGGACTATTGTTTAATTTGGAGCCTCCAATGGTAAGGAGCTTACACTCCACATAATATTCTGCTGTTTCGTATAAAACTTCCGGCTCATGCTTTATTTATGTAATATATTTCTCTTTGTATGTTGCAGAAATTCAATTTTCATCCTGTATCTGATATCATAGATCGGTATCTCCCAATTTCTCTCTCTTCTCCTCCCTATCGGCCGATATAAATCGTGACTTTCCAGCTTAAAACACTCATCCGCGGAGCGGAGTGTTATAGATCAGATACATTTAACAAAAGCAAATGTGTCCTGTGCTTGCTTAGTGCATGGTGCTCTCAACACATCCCTTCTTCTTTCTACAGTAGATATGAACGGAGAGAGAGAGAGACTGGGTTTTGTAATATACTTGCAGTGTGTCCTGATCTGCTGAGAGACAAGTTTGTGTGGGAGACTGGGAGGGACATCTGTCATTTCTGATTTTAGAAGAGATGAAGAGTGAGAGAGCGGATAGAGAGGGTAAAGAGTAAGAGAGAAAAAAAAGAAGAAAGAAAAGAATCTCATTGGTAAAAGGCGCCGGCTGATCCATGTTTAAAAGTAGCCGATGGAGCTATTATAAAGTGTTTGTCGGTTAGTCATACAGTCCACAAAGCAGACTCTACGTTTATTTGTTTGTTCATATGTTTGTTCATATAATATATTTGTTTGTGTGTTTGTATGTCGCTGTGTCTGTGTGTACCTCACTCCAAGCATTGTGTCTTTCGACTCGTACGATTCTTCTAAGAGTTCGAGAGCGGTGCTTATGAGGTTTAATTAATTTGCGCCCTAGAAATGTTTTATTGCTTACACTGGTGAGAAGGGAAAGCGAGGGGGAGCTAGGGAGACACAGAGTATTGATAGTGTAAACTGTATAACATGTGATGTGAGATTACTGGTATTGTAAAACATGTGATATAATGTAAAAGTGTGAAGTAATAAGTATTGCACTGCAGTGGTATAATGCTGAAGACTCTCATGGTGACAAGCACCAGCACGAGACAGGTTTCTCTGCCAAAAGTTTTCGTTTAGGTTATGCAATACCCTTACTAAATGTCATCTAAAAATAACATCACTCGTATGCCATTCAACCTGACATGAGAGGCAAAATATACCATAATCTCAAGAATGGGTCGAATGTAATATTTCCCAATCTGATGTGGATGGATCTGATCAATCTATATATCAGCGCCTTCCCTGTCCATCTCACTGCCCCCTTCCCTGTCCCTCCTTACCGCTCTCCCTTGCTTCTTTCTACATCATGCCGGACATGCATCTTATTATAGGACCATTAGTTCAGAGCTCACTAAGAGATGAGAAAGAGAGAGAGAGAGAGAGAGAGAGAGAAAGAGAGAGAGAGAGAGAGAGAGAGAGAAAGAGATAGATAGCTGCCATATATGGATTGAGTGGGCCACTGTATGCCCTACTTTGAGACTCGATCTGAATCACGGACCTGAGTCTTTGGAAATGGAACATTTCTTCTGAAATGATGTGTGATTTACGAAAGAAGTCTTAAAAATTGAGCAATTGAATCAAGTATAAGTAGATAATCGCCGGAATTGCGGTTTGATATGACCAGAGATCTAGCATTGAGTATAACCACAACTGATAATCATACGCTTTGAGTTTTGACGGAAGTTGAAATGTGAGATGAAAGTTACGCAACAGGTGTGACTATATTCGTGTCTAGGAATGTGCATAATTGGAGATAATTAATGCCTTAGTTTTTAAAAATATAGACATGCGTGTAATGAAGCTGAGACTTCGAGGAAACAAAGCTCCCTGCCTTCAACCTCGAGAGTAGTTTTAGAATTAGGGATATTAGACAGGGTGGTGATCTTATATCGTCGAACTAATATGGGGTATTTTCGTCCTTCTTCTAGCCTCCGGAGGCCTCCTCAAGTACATCCTTCTTCTTCAGAACCCAGTAATAGTAGCATGTGTGTGCTTGCACCTAGTACACCTTCCCTAAAAGCTGCACTCTAGCTAGTAATAAAGGGCCATTCAGTATTACATCAACAGTTACTGTTGTATGAGAGAGAGAGAGAGAGAGAGAGAGAGAGAGAGAGAGAGAGAGAGAGAGAGAGAGAGAGAGAGAGAGAGATGTAGCATGTTTTCTGTGTACTTGTAAAGAAGTCATGAAATGTGTCTGTAAATTACTCCTCTCAATGTTTGTCTGTTTGTTTGTTTTCTTGTGTGTCTATTCCCATTGTCAGCTTGTCTTGCTGGGAAGCTCTTTGTCGAATGGATGAGCTCAAAAACATTTATTAGCAAAGGGTTTCTACCTACCACTCGTCTGGACCCGGCAGAATTTATCCGTCTTCTATAAAGAGCTATTACGATTTACGGGGCGAACCATTTGCTCCTTGTTGTGTTCCCCCTTACTCAACAATTTGCGCCGGGCTCCAATACGAGACAGTCATTGCCTCATTGAATTATCACCACTCACAATATTGATCATTGGCCACATACAATAACCCTGTTATTCAAGATTATTCAATCTTGGGGGGGGGGGCAATTGTGAGTACACAGAATGACCAAGAGCCATGGCAAATGTAATATTACACCTGCAGCTGTGTCGTATAAGAATAGCATACCACAGCTGGATAGTGAGCTATTATTGTACACGAAGAGACTTCCTTGCTAGTGAACTATGGCCCTAGTCTTATATGGAAAGGGTCTTATTATATAGGGGCAAGGGTTTGGGACACGGGTACACTATGTACACTTACTCACTTCATCGAGACTTGAGGTGTAACCTGGGTCCAGTCTATCATAGGTGGCAGGACGCAGGTGGTACAACAGTATACCAAGATATTTATTCTATATTCTTTATCTCCCTAGTCTCTACCTCATTCTCCCAGTCACCCTTCACCATCCAGTAATGTTTATATGCGTCATGGGTAAAATTCATACACACCCTTCTCTCTCGCGGCTCCCCCTCTCCCCCTCTCTCTGTGACCCAAAATTAAATCACTTGTAACCATGGGGACACCGATTCAAATACCCCAGCAGAGCAGCATGCGAATGTCATCTCTCTCCTATATTGATCACCCCTCTTGGAACATTATAGATTATCTTGTCTCTCACTGTCCACCTCGCACCGGGCCGTGATATTACAGTCAGATCCTAACTAACTAAAGATAATCATGAGGGACCACCACGGCCACTATTGCATTTCTGGTGAAATCGATAGTTCATAGTGAGTTTTGAGGCACTTTAATGACAAGTCCCAAAATATTTCTATCAGCTATGTCATGGCTTAGAAAAGAGTTCTAGCCCGCTAGCCTCTCTTCTTGAAAATAATTAATCTCATATCATAGCTCCCATTTTATTCGAGAATATTCGGATATTAATACAATTCCTGGAAATTCGTATAGTTCCAAGAAACACATGTCATGCCAATGCTTCTCGCACGCTAGGATCAGGGTCAAGCCAGTGCTTTGACAAAGAACCACTAAAGAAGAGTAAAGAGCACAACTTATTAAATTTTTACATGTTTTAGTCAATCTTTAACATCTTTCTAGGTATTATATCATGATAAAAACTTAGTTTTAAGATGTATTTTGCAAGCAGTCACAATTGTCTCCAAGATGTATCCGAGGCTTCTCTTGTCTTCTCTTCTCTGTTACCATCTCTATATTTTCACATACTGATACAGTTCTCTCTCTCTCTCTCTCTCTCTCTCTCTCTCTCTCTCTCTCTCTCTGTCCAGTGAAAGGTATCGTAACTATAGCAACACGTCACGACAATGCAGCAAGGTGTTTCATACTCTCTTCATCCCTCCTCCCTTCCTCCCCCTCTATTTCATCTTCAACATGAACGTACCCGAAATAGAATTTTCACATTTTTTGCACGGGAGAAAATAGGATTCCATGGAATTCTGGAAATCTAGCTTGAACGTCAATATTTATCCATATTTCCATTGAACATGAACATGTGCCATTTTATTGTGAAATGTTGTTCTAGTTCACCCAAAACAACCTGATCAATGATCATCCCCCACCCCAGAATTTTACTGATTCCCCCCCCCCCTCCCCCTAGGTCAAAGAGTCGTGAAAGGAAGAACAGCCTTGGGAAGAACCAGTTTCCAACGATAAACAAGAGACAATTCTCATCTTCCAACAGTAGCCAGGTACAGCTGAGGGTACGATTTATATATTTAGGGCGTTGAGAATAATACAGATTACAGGCTTCACTAGTTAAAGTTTACGTCTTGGAGTCTAAAATTCTACAAAGTTTAAACTCCGGTCTCCTGATTGAGGCTAAATACTGCATATATATGTATCTCAGTAGAGCTAGTGTATTATTATATCAGATGACGTAAAACACCTGCTGCCATGCTGTAGTGTATTACTGTGCGAGTCATGAGCTGCTGCTGAGAGTGAGTCATGAGTGCTCAATCCAGTAGAGGTCACACGCCACATAGTGAACAACAATATCTCTGTGTGGCATCATAATTTTGTGTGCATTTTCTCAACTGACATCTTCTTATCTCTCTTTCAGCCATCCGGTATGCCGAGAAAGTCCGTTACGCAATTTGGTAGCAGGTGAGTTTCTAGAACTAGAACAGAATGGAATTTCTTTAGAAACGAAATAAAAACGTCAAATAAAAATGTCATTCTCCCTTCCCGTGTGTGTTCTAATTATTGTGAACTGTCTGTAAAATATTGAACACCAATACCAATACTCAAAAGCTGTGTCTCCACTGTCAAAAGCTGTGTCCCCACTGTCTACGTAGCTTCAGTTCTTCATGTTGATCTTTAGTGAGAACTTGCAGGGGCGCGCGAAACATTTAACCTGCTGAAAGTGTGTCAGTACAAGCGCTAGTTTTCATGCCGCGCGCAATGTAGCAACCCTAAATTCAAGTTCCCAATTCCCGGAATTTAGGTCTCATGTTTTCCCCATTTCAGGCCAGTAATTTCCAACAAAGTTGTACGAAGGGACTCGAAGCAGGTGGTCGTGCCGGTCACCCCTACTTTCCGAAGGAGACTTCGATCAGCCGCCCCTGTCACTGCCGGGTGAAACTGAAAGGAAATGAGATCACATGGGGACCGTGAGAAGTGATCTGACTTTTGAGTTTTGAGGACAGATGCAATTTAGTTACAGATTGAATGAGAGACTATCGTAAAGTGAGCCATGTTGTGCTTTTGAAGAAACAATGTGAGTATGACATGACACGGAGGAGTGAGGACATGATTTGATAGGCAAGAGTATTGAGTAAGATGAGAAAAGGAGGAACTATGTTTTTGACTGAAGAGTGAAGTTGTGTGTATCTCAATACGTTGCACCCTTTTTATTAGGGCTCCACAAATACCAGCAATTATTTTGTGTACAGCCGGACTTATACATTTAATGGGGGAATTCTAATGAACCTCGGAACAGTGCCATGCACTGCATGATGCAGTGGCTCGAGGAAATGGTAAAACTAGATTTGAAACGGAGCTGTCAGGCGGCGCCGACCCGATCTGAGCGTACTGTCAGTGTCTTTTTGAGAATTAAAACGGGTCTGGCGGCACCCGACAGATCCAGATCAGGTTGTGAACTGACAAAACTCGTTTGATAACGGTTTAATAAAATGATAAAGACGTTACACAATACACACAATGATAAAATACAGGAAATTAAGAAATTATTAACAAAAACTCCCTCTTTCACTCTCTTTTTAAATTTTCTCAAGGTTCTTTTATTATCTAACTGATATTACAAATTGCTCTCGAGCGGGTCCTTTCCTCCCGACGATGCTGTTGTCCCGTTTTGCACGACAACAGGACTGATATAGGAGAACTTTCTACTTAGAATCTCAACAGATACCACTCTCTTCAACGCACCACCTCCTCCGTTACTCTCCACAGATAACCTCTGGGTCGTGGTTGATGGGGGAGTGGTGGGGGAAGTCTTCAGAACCTCAGATCTACATGCCGTGGTGGTGGTAGCTGGGAGGCTTAGAGGTGTTCCGGGATCGTAGTGGTCTTCCATACTCCAACTTAGACGGAGATCCTGTAGGGAAACCTTGGGGTTAGCATGAAAATTGGGGAAATTAAACTAACTTGGAGGAATGGCCCCGACAAGTGTCTGACCAGCCCTAATCTAGATTAATCTGAACGTAGTCGTACTGAGAAACGCTTCGCTAGACAGTGCAGTGTGGCCTGGGCCAGCTCACATGATTTAATTTCCCCCCTCTCGTACCTTATGTTCCCGGCGTATGACAAGTTTATCCCTGTTAGGTCCGGTAATAGGGGAGGTGCCTGTGGTGGTCGTGGATCGACCTCTTAGGGGAACGGGGGTCTTGTGTACCCAACTCTCTGTATCCTGTATGAGAATTAAGTGACGGGAGGTACACACCATATATTTGGGAGCAGTATAAGTATAACTATAAGGGTGCGAGGGGGCCATCTCTTGGGGTGGTTGATGGGGATATCATGTTTGCTTTGGGGTCAGGGGATGGAAAACATCTAAAAATGGACAAATTTCTGGGTGGGAAAGAATTGTTGGAATTATATATACTTAGTTATATATAGGAGGATAAAAATCACAATTGCCACACAATTTACTTGGAAATATGCTCTGCACTTTAACACAACAATTTATAGCTTCACACATCTCTCTCTCTCTCTCGCTCTCTCTCTCTCTCCTCTCTCTCTCTCTCTCTCTCTCTCTCTCTCTCTCTCTCTTTACCGTTTGAAAAACTGAATCTTTGAACTCAAACTCCTCTAATCTCACTCCATCGATCTCTACCTTTAGTTGTCCCTATAAAGACAACCTCAGCTATCTCCACTTTTTCTCTCTCGCCATGTCCTATACCCTCTTTCTCATAACACCACCCTTTTTGGGCACCACAAACGGCACAACCGTGGGCTGTCTCAGATCATTTAGGGACAGGCACGAGAACGGATTGTCAGCTAGGCTTCCCGGCTCAGCGGCTGCAGCAATGATGAGGTTGGGATTGTTCGGGTTGGTGTGGGTGAATGCTCTCCCCCTGCTCGTTGGGTCGTTAAAACTCCGGCGTAGGGGCGACCGGCTTTCGGCTCGAGTTAGAGTGCTACCGGGGCTGTCGGGCGAAAACTGAAACACAGGTGTACTGAGAGATAGGAGGGGAGTGATGTGAATTGGGGGCTACATTACACTGATATATCAGTGACAAACAACGTAACGGCGTGTGTTACAAACTACGAAACCATAGTAACAGCTTTTTTAACCACAACATGGTTTGCTTTGGATATCTAAAAACTGCTGGGCTACAAAGGCGACACTGATGTGCAGCACGAAACCAAAATGGGACAATATCACTCGTAAGACGTTGTAATATATTGGCACACAAATACATCTCCAGCACAGAGAACATGTTGCCATGGTAACATGGTGACATATTGCCATGGTGACATGTTGCCATGGTTACATGTTGCCATGGTGACATGTTGCCATGGTTACATGTTGCCATGGTGACATGTTGCCATGGTTACATGTTGCCATGGTGACATGTTGCCATGGTTACATGTTGCCATGGTGACATGTTGCCATGGTTACATGTTGCCATGGTGACATGTTGCCATGGTTACATGTTGCCATGGTGACATGTTGCCATGGTTACATGTTGCCATGGTGACATGTTGCCATGGTTACATGTTGCCATGGTGACATGTTGCCATGGTTACATGTTGCCATGGTGACATGTTGCCATGGTTACATGTTGCCATGGTTACATGTTGCCATGGTAACATACCTCATCACTTCCATTTGAGAGGGCGATCTCACTGCCACTAATGGTAGAGCAGCTTCCCACGCTAAGGGTCGTAGTGAGGACTGTCAGGTCAGTCAGCCCGTTGAGATGTCTCGATAGGTAGATCTTGGGTCCCTGAAAGAGAGTCAGAGAAGAGAGGACGTTTAGGAGGCTAGAATGAGATACATAAGGGGTCTTGCCATCCCTTATAAATAAGAGAAATAGAGCGGGTAGCAATAGAGATTACCAAAAACGGAGGAGCTGAACCACCGTGACAACTAGCAAGCTACTTTTTCGCGCCCTACATACATGACAAATGAAATTCTGAAATCCGTTTCAGTCAGAAATACATACAGTCGGACCCCGATTTAGTGCCCCCCGATTTAGTGACAACCCGATTTAGTGGCAGGATGAATTTCCCCCGATATAGGAAATTAACGGTATTTGACCCCGATTTAGTGCCAACCCCGATTTAGTGCCCAAATTCCTTTCCCCCGAGGATGCCACTAAATCGGGGTCCGACTGTACTTGAAAAACCTCACATACAGTGATTATCTTACCTGGTGAGAGAGGTATGATATGTGTGGCATGTCAATGTTGTGAACCATGGATCCATTACTTGCTAATCGGACCTCTACACCCAATGAACCGACTGCGATGAAGTACGGTAGACAACTGTGCACCTGAGATGGGGGGAGGTAATCAATAATATTAGGGACTTAGGGACACTTTAGTGGTAGCGTTAGGGCCCTATAGGGTAGACATCTGTGGAAAAACGTATGGTGGGGGAATTAGCTTGGCAGGAAGCTGACACTGACAGGGATTGGTATTCGCCCTACCTATCCATTATCCCGAACCCGTGTTCTGGACTCGTGAAGGATGGTTTATAAACTCAATTGGTACTTACAAATTGTGGTTTTATGTTCCACTTGATGTGGAAGAACATCTGCTCTTTGGGTCGCAACGAAAACTGCTCTATCACAGAATTATCTGGTGGGGAAGGGAGCGGGTTGTTATCATTCATGGCTTGCTGGGGAGATAGCTTACTGGGTGGGGTGGACGAGATTAAGGCCAGAGGG
>AVPN01001036.1:0-22765 GCA_000695325.1 Pleurobrachia bachei
CGAGAGGTTCTGCACTACGCCCATGCAATTTAGAAGATATTGGGAGATATATCATATGTTGATGCAATTACCATCAGCAGTTAATGCCGGGTATTTTCCAGTAATCACAAGACTTCAACCTATCTTTTGATACCCGCAGATTCATTCTAAACCATCTAGGGAGTGGGGCGAAATCCCCGGAACGCCAGATTAAAGATTTGACTTCAGTGTCAATTTCGACTCACTTCCTGTTGACAGACAAATTTCCCGGTTATTTTCCAGTTAACTTGGATCATTTTGCAGCCTCAGGAAACAAACGGGATGTAAATCGGTCCAGTGGATCGTGCACAAGAGCGCTTGAAAGACACGACCCTTTTTTAGGGGGCGGAGCCGTCGCCTATGTGTGGGGATCGCACTAGGTGGTTATGTCGCGAAGGATCGAGCCCGGCCCTCGCCAGATATTTTTCTAGTTTCCTCACTATTAAATCCTGATCTGATCTCATTATAATTATAAACAATTGACCCTTCCAGTGGAAGTTCCACCTTGAGAATGAGATCTGCCCGCTGTATTAGTATATTTCCCCTCGACTGTTGTACAGTAGGGCGTGTTGTGTCAATGTGAAAAAAGAGAGAAATGTGAGAATGCAGCGAGAGAAGATACAGGGTGTTCATGTGGGATCTTTAGCTTAATAGTCCGGATCAGGTGACTTTCTGTCCGCCCCACTATTTTAATTTAGAATTTTGAAAATAAATTTTAAAACAAACCCATCAGTTTGAATTTGATTTGAAACAAAGCCATCAGTTAGGAAGGAATTAATCCAGCACACTCCCGTAGTTTGTTTTCACACAAGTACACCGTTTTTGCGTGACAGTTCGCCAACCGACACTCAGAATATATGGGACACCCTGTATACGCTGTGAGCGAGTGGGCCGTTTGTTGTCTCATATAAGACCCTCCTCTTCGCACCGGGCCGAAGGCCCGGAGTTTGGGGGGGGTGGATTTTTTTTCGGGGGATGGATGGGGCCACCTTTGCGCTTGTCAGCGCAGTGATATCCCGAAATTGTAATTTGGTGAAGCGCGCGCTGCAACTGCTAACACACGACACTTTCATCAATACGAAAGAACGCGCGACTCTGGAAGCAGCAGTGTTAGTACTAGCTCACCATGGACCGAAGTTAGAGCCGCCCCTGTTGTTCCTCCACCCCTTATAAAAGTTAAACAATTATATGAGTAGATGTAATCACAAACTATCAATATTCTCACATTTCATTCTAAGATTTTATGACAGCGCTAGCAAGCGCATAGGTGGCCCGATCCATCATATTAATTGTGCCGTTTTCCCTCTGTACGTCTTATTACAGCATTTCTTAGAAACCGTTTCTAGAATACCGTTTTTCTCACGCATCACGAAATTCAAAATCAATACAAAAAATCCATCATTTCGTGTAATGACAATGACTTCTTGAATCTTGACTTTCATGGTCTTGAAAACTAAACACACGTAGTCTACGGTGGCAGATTCCAGCCAACTACCAAGTATTTTTTATTCAATCAAGTGAAATGTTTTTGTCTGAAGTTTAATAAAAAATTTATTTCAAAATAAAAATTTCGTTAAAATTATTGGCCTGAATCTGCCACGCGGGTGGCAGATTCTGGCCAAGATTCTCAGAAAACCTTGGCCAGAATCTACCACCCACGTGGCAGATTCTGGCCAACCAACTAAAACTTGTTTATATCAAAGCGGAAACCACTGTAGCCGACCAATTTTGATTCGCAGAATCACGTAAGATATTTTTCCAATCCCTGATCCCTCAGAGGTCGCGGTCATAATTGACCATAATTGGGTCTAATTGACCCCACTTACAACTTTCACCTTGAAACGATAGACGCTTATGCGAAGGCTCTTTTCCGACTAATTTTGATACGCCGAATCACGTAAGCAAGTCCTCCGAGGTCGGGAAAGTACCATAGTTGGGTATAATTGGGCCTATTTAGCAGGTGCTGTCAGTGAGACCGCACACTTTGCTGTGTACTGCGCACAATGACGACAATAATTACGCACAGCGCTACTTTCAATGCAACTCACATGGAAATTTCACGTGATCGTAGATGACGCACACAGCGTGGTTCATCGGGAGTCTTCCAGCTAGAACTGACTAGTTTCCAATTTGTAACTGACGATAATCGTGGACCTCAAAAAGCCAAAAATATTTCTAATTCAGAGCGAAAACTTATTCAAATTAGTTCGTCGGAAAGGTGGCCCATTTTATTCTTACTCCCTCATTTTCGTCACATATACACATATACTGAAAAGTATAGTGATACTTCATTCGTCATTACTAAAACCTAAACTCAAAGGTGACAAAAATAAATGAGAAGAATAAAATGGGCCACCTTTCCGGTGAACTAATTTAAGTTAGTTTTTACTCCAAAAGGTGGGGGGGTGGTGGTCACGTTAATTTTGTTAACAAAATTTGTTATCATTGTTGACAAGAAAACTCAAACTTTTCTTTTATCTTATTTTTTCGATTTATCAGGAGTTTTAAGCAATTTTTCAGATATTTTTGTCGTGTAGAAAAATATTCAAAACAGGGTGCTTGTTTAACATTTGGCCGCTGAAAAAATATAGCGCAGCTGAAATCTACAATGGAATTATATACTCTTTCAGCAGCCACATGTTTAAAGTTGTGCGGCTCCGCACTGGAAAGTACCCTTTTTGGAATATTAATTTAATTAATTAAAGTATCTTGTCAACCATTAATGTGACCACCCTCTCTAAATTAATAACATACATTAAAAGATAACAAGTTTGTATTATGCCTTGAATATATTTCTCTAAGCCACCTATAACATGAACCAACACAGCATATCCATTCTCCGTCACATAATGCTGCATTCTCGGAACATTTTTGAGTCGCACAGACGACTCGGAGAATTATTTTATAAAATAAATCTCCGAGTCATCTACAGTCCTAAATCAACACTATTTTGTTGACTTAAAGTTAGCTTGAGGGGGTTAGCTTGTTACAGATGTTTCCCTATAGTTCAAAGCTAACTTCCCTAACTACTACTTTATGGTCTACTCATCTTAAAATCGCATAGTTTAAAGGGATTCCATACAGTCCCTAAAAACACGTCTACCAAGTTAAATTGAGAGCTAGAGCTCTCAGAATCAAAGCTTTACGGAGAGAGCTTCCAAAGGTTTGAGGCTAATATTGCGGTACATAGCGTTGCTTACGATGCGGTATACATCTAATCATCGAAGAAGCAGTCTGCTAATATTCTTTACTTTTTATATCGCACATTATAATGTTAGACATCGTCTGATCAGACAAATAATTTGGCCAATCGTTGAGCTGATGGTGAAATTTTACTCATGAAAAGCTATGTCTTGCATAGGTGGCTTCTAGAAATACAATACATGCACCAAATGTTCACGTACACGGTACAACTATACTAAGCGTCCAGAATAAGTTGAATTGCAGAGTGAACTTCTGGAATAGCAGCGACGGTATGTGTTTTTAAAGAAAGATTAGGGGACGTCCCATCTGCTAAACGTAGCTCTCCAAGAACCCAAATTCCATTCGTAAACTTGAGAGAAATGAAGATGAGGGTTTCACCATTACCTCCCTTTCGCGTAGCAACAACGAAGAGGTTGTTAGCATTTAACACTTGCTCCACTTGCTCTGAAAGGAAATAATTTGGGAAACGGCAATAAGAAAATCAGCAGGCAATACCAGCTGCCGCTGAGGGCTGTCCAAGGATGTTAACTTTGAACATAAGCCGATTGATCCAATAAACGAGATACTCAATCATTAGGATGATTGGATCGTCTGTAATATCGTCTGTATTATGCAATCTATAAGCAAAGCACACAATATTGCCAAAAAGCCCAATCGTTCCAGTTTTTGTTACATCTGTTTAGCCTCGACACGACCTCTAAACAGGTGTTACTTTTTCACAAACTGTTTTCAAGATATACGCCCTTCCTATAAATAGATCTCTTACCGGCTGATTTATTGAGAGGGCTGAGAGTAAATTGGCTTTCCTTTTCGTCAGGAATTTCCCTCCATGTTTGGGGGAACATATTTTTTCCAATGTTTCCATCCTCCACGAACAGCACATATGATGGTATAACACATCTAAGAAGATTTTTATCACTGTGCTGGCTGACAAAAAGGTTACCACTCCCCCCTCAGGAACCGGCGATATTTGATCAAAAACTTTTCGATTCGATCTTTAGATGAACAAACAAGAATGTTTACACTATGTATAACATACATTAAAAGATAACAAGTTTGTATTATGCCTTGAATATATTTCTCTAAGCCACCTATAACATGAACCAACACAGCATATCCATTCTCCGTCACATAATGCTGCATTCTCGGAACATTTTTGAGTCGCACAGACGACTCGGAGAATTATTTTATAAAATAAATCTCCGAGTCATCTACAGTCCTAAATCAACACTATTTTGTTGACTTAAAGTTAGCTTGAGGGGGTTAGCTTGTTACAGATGTTTCCCTATAGTTCAAAGCTAACTTCCCTAACTACTACTTTATGGTCTACTCATCTTAAAATCGCATAGTTTAAAGGGATTCCATACAGTCCCTAAAAACACGTCTACCAAGTTAAATTGAGAGCTAGAGCTCTCAGAATCAAAGCTTTACGGAGAGAGCTTCCAAAGGTTTGAGGCTAATATTGCGGTACATAGCGTTGCTTACGATGCGGTATACATCTAATCATCGAAGAAGCAGTCTGCTAATATTCTTCACTTTTTATATCGCACATTATAATGTTAGACATCGTCTGATCAGACAAATAATTTGGCCAATCGTTGAGCTGATGGTGAGATTTTACTCATGAAAAGCTATGTCTTGCATAGGTGGCTTCTAGAAATACAATACATGCACCAAATGTTCACGTACACGGTACAACTATACTAAGCGTCCAGAATAAGTTGAATTGCAGAGTGAACTTCTGGAATAGCAGCGACGGTATGTGTTTTTAAAGAAAGATTAGGGGACGTCCCATCTGCTAAACGTAGCTCTCCAAGAACCCAAATTCCATTCGTAAACTTGAGAGAAATGAAGATGAGGGTTTCACCATTACCTCCCTTTCGCGTAGCAACAACGAAGAGGTTGTTAGCATTTAACACTTGCTCCACTTGCTCTGAAAGGAAATAATTTGGGAAACGGCAATAAGAAAATCAGCAGGCAATACCAGCTGCCGCTGAGGGCTGTCCAAGGATGTTAACTTTGAACATAAGCCGATTGATCCAATAAGCGAGCTACTCAATCATTAGGATGATTGGATCGTCTGTAATATCGTCTGTATTATGCAATCTATAAGCAAAGCACACAATATTGCCAAAAAGCCCAATCGTTCCAGTTTTTGTTACATCTGTTTCGAGCCTCGACACGACCTCTAAACAGGTGTTACTTTTTCACAAACTGTTTTCAAGATATACGCCCTTCCTATAAATAGATCTCTTACCGGCTGATTTATTGAGAGGGCTGAGAGTAAATTGGCTTTCCTTTTCGTCAGGAATTTCCCTCCATGTTTGGGGGAACATATTTTTTCCAATGTTTCCATCCTCCACGAACAGCACATATGATGGTATAACACATCTAAGAAGATTTTTATCACTGTGCTGGCTGACAAAAAGGTTACCACTCCCCCCTCAGGAACCGGCGATATTTGATCAAAAACTTTTCGATTCGATCTTTAGATGAACAAACAAGAATGTTTACACTATGTCTCCATAGTGCTGTATTTCCCTACTATTGGCCATGTGACACCCCATCATTCGATCTTTGGGCCATCAAAAAACATTTCGATTCGATTCGATTTGATATTCAGGCAATAAAAAATGTCGACACGATCTCGATTCGATCTCTGAGCTTAAAATACCGCCAATAATTGATGTATTTTTCCTCTATTTAATATCGATTCGATGTTTGGGTGACTTTTTTTAAAGTGAAGCTAAAACTAGGCTAGAAACCTATTAGTTTTTTCAATCGATTCGATCTTTTAGCTCAAAAAAATACTCGATTCGATATTTCAATATTTATAGCCGGTTCCTACCTATTCAGGGCGTGATCGAGGTGTCGCAGCACTCGACCAAATCGCTTTCTAAATTTTCTTGGACCAACATGCAAACAATAGCTTGTTGCCATGCTGTTTCTCAACTCAGCAACTTAGGACAAAAAGGATCGTTTAGAGAGTTTTCTATTCAAAAGTGAAAACCAGAAAAGTTATGGTAAAGGCTAAAAGATTCAGAGACTTTCCGATCTGGGGTAGAGAAAAAATACACAAAAAACAAATACATAACCACTTACTCAAAGTAAAAGACGTCAATATCATTTTTCATGGCCATTTGCACTTTCAGTAAAGGCTCCATCTTCATAACTGCCCCCGAGGTAGCGATGGCAAGGGCGGTGGTCGCTGATCCACCCGCTATAATTGGGCCTGCCACGGAGAGGGGTGCTGCAGGTGTCAAACCAAAGCTGTTCTTGTTAAATTGGATAGCAAAACCTCCCATATTCTGAAAAAAAACAAAGTGAGAACAAATGTTTTAAGAATTGTTGGGCACGCGCACGGCTGATTGGGAATGACCACATTTGCACTTGCCAGAGCAGTGATTATGTACCATCATTGATTTGTTGTAGATTGTCATATCCAAGAAGATTCCCTTGTTGCGACGAGCAAATGTAGCAGCAACTTCAAGCCCCTTTGCTTTCGCCGCACTTAAAATAATATTGGGTTGGGCAGAATAATTTTTGGGTATATCTAAAGAGAAAAGGTCCATGGGTGCAGCTGTACTACTCGCTGGTGCAGTAGTTCCTCCCACCTGAAATATATTTATTGTTATCGGGGAACAACCTTCAAAAATACCAGTAAACTGAGAGAGAAGAACTAAACATGGATTTTCTTGGAGTGTAGCAGGCATAAGGGGACGTAAGTTATTAAGAGTGCATTGTACACTTCTGGTTACATGGTGCGCTAGTTATATACTAGTATATAAGTAGTATATACATGGGATTACTGACTATTATTAGGGTTCATATCTGGTTTAACGTCCTGCTAAAACGTGAAACTACGTACCCATTACTCGCCCAAATTTTTACACTTGTATGTGCTATTGGCCCAAAAAATTGTCTTTTGGAGAAATTGGATTCAAACCTTTGTCACTGAATGCCTCATTCCGCTAAATATGTCTCCAAGAAGGTCTGCTACAGGTTGCTGTTGGGCAGGAGCTCCTCCGGCAATAGACGCTTGGCTAGGTGTAGGAGCAGGGTAATCAAGGGAGAGAAGATCACCGATTAGTAGATCACTTCCACCAACTTCCTCTTGTGTGGGCTCAACAGTTTCTTGGTACTCTCGCTCTTCTTCGTCTCTGGTAGAACAGAAATGAGAGGGGGCCTAAAAATACAATCTCAAGGAACCTCTAATTACTATGTGATCTGAGCACGGGACGTGTCAGCTAATGATATTGAGAATACTGACAGGCCACTCTTACGTAAGTAAGTTTCTGTACCGGACAGAAGGGTCTATTAATAATAGGGGGTGTGATAAATAGGCGATTTTAGAAATTGGAATAAGCTATGTGGGTTAGATCAAGCAATCCCCATTGTTGTGGTTTATAGCTCTTTACTGGGAAAACCTTTTTTTTGGCTTTAATATGGCTACAGTCACTTAGGAAGGGTTTAGAGACTTTTCACTAGTGCCATTTTGTAGGCAAAGCCAAATTATGGGGATTGACGTTGGACTTTTAAGTTCTATCTTCTACAGTTTAGCCGTTATTTGTTTCAAAATGAGCAAAATACGGTAAAAAGCCCGATTTTGAACACCGTTAGAGTTCTATTGAAATCCGAGACTGGTCTCCGTATTCCGTATGAAAGGAACAATAACATGCCAGTGCGGCTCCTAGCAATCACTCCAATCAGGACAAAATAGGACAAGGGGGAAGGAAACCAGGGTTCTGGAACCTGAGCTTCGGAAAAGGCTATCTTGGAAGTGATCTCCTGGATTGGGAAAAGAATAGAACTAGAATAGAACTAGGGTCCGGAACAACAACAAAAACCCGCTCGCATGAGGAGGAGCATTGACAATGGCCGTGGCGCAGCAGCTTACGGCTGGGAGCTCAACAATTCCTCTTCAACTAAAAGGACTGCTTCTGATCTAGGATTTTCCAAGCTCCAAAACTCTGCCACGGCCTCGGGCTGGACAACTTCAGTGGAGGATGCAAGGAGTGTCAACCGATAGCCTTAGACCAGGAGCGGTAGGGCTGGCGAGAGGTTCTCTCCCGCGGAGAGCTCCTTTCGGCCCTTGAAATAACAACAACAACATCAATGGTTACAGAGACAAAAAGCCCCTGGATTCGGGGTTCGGTACTTGTTTTCATGGATGCGGTATTATAGTACTAGTATGTAGCACATACTATGTTCTCTGTATAGCGTGTACTTACATATGTGGATCAGCAGAAGGTTCTGCCCTAGACATTTGGATTTTCCTAACGGGAACACGACCCTCGACGAATGCTGAAGGAGGCTTGTGGTAAACACTTGCAAGAGAGGAAATATGGCATATCAGCTCATCCAAAAGTGTTGGCTCAATTAAGTCAGTTTCTTCAGAAATAAGAGGCTTTTCAGCCAAAACAACCTGTGGGTAAAATTCGATAAAAGAGGTCTTCCTATGGGTCCACCGAAATATAAACAACAAGTCGTCACCTTTAAGTAGAAAGGGTATATCTCTAAAATCAACTTATACCCTTTTATATCGATATTTTTGCAGATTTATGAACATTCAAAAATAAGTTAAAAGGGTATAATACATAAGTCAACTTACAAATTAAACAAGGAAGTTCAAAGTCAACTTATAATACCCTTTCTGTAAATCAAAATTTTTTCTCAGATCGCTCCCATTATATTTTTGGGATAGTTGACCCATGGTACAAGGACTCTCAAAAACGTGAACATTTAGATATACCCTTTCTACTTAAAGGTGACGACTCGGGGGAAAGGGTTTTGTCCGTTAAATAGAGGTGTCCGCTAAATGGAGGTAAAGCATATTTGGCCCATAAAAACCTATTTTTTGCCCTAATTACTACACTAAAACACCTCTAAGTGTTATATGCAATATCCATGTATTGATTAAATGTTAATTTCTGATAAGAAATAGAAAATTATAAAATAAATAAATTTTTCTAAGGTATACCACCCCGTACGATTCGTGTTTCGAATCGGTGCAGCTTACTGGATTTCCTCACGCTAATTAGACGGTTCGAAACGAACCGATACGTGATACCATGCCGAATCAGGGCACCTTGAGCAGGGTGAGGAAGTATCAAAATTTCAAAACAACATTTTCTCTGAAAATTAATGGGGAGCACCGATCAAAGCATTGACAATCATCCTGTAAAATTTTGCAACAAAATTTATGAAAATTTTTAAAAGGTATACAACCACGTTCGAATCGTGTTTCGAATCAGTGCATCTTATCGCATGTGCTGCCGCTAATTAGGCGGTTCAAAACGAACCGCTACGTGATCCCATCGAATTTTGACGCTTGGTAAACTTGCTATTCGATGGGCCCAATGGGCCCAATGGGGATCACATATCTGTTGTTGCACCGATTCGAAACACGATTCGGACGTAGTTGATACAACTTTGAAAAAAATTTCAAAAAAATTTTAAAAAAAATTTAAAAAATATTCGGGGGAAATTTATCCTGCCGTTAAATAGAGGTGCCGCTAAATAGAGGGCCGTTAAATAGAGGTCCGACTGTATATATATTATACCCTTTTAACTTATATATAAGTCAACTTATAATACCCTTTCTGTAAATCAAAATTTAAAAATTTTTTCTAAGATCGCTCCCATTATATTTTTGGGATAGTTGACCCATGGTACATACAAGGACTCCCAAAAACGTGAACATTTAGATATACCCTTTCTACTTAAAGGTGACGAAGTGTAATTATTGCATTATGTTTCACAATAATTATTGTGAAACATCATGCAATTAAACTGACTGTGTTTTCCTGTAGACCAATACAAGAACCGATAGCCATGAACTCCATTTAGATTAGCAGATCGCCAGATCGGGCGCAACACTAGAATGGATTGCCCATGTCTGTGCTGAGTGTGCACCCAGCATCATTAGGTGTAAACAATGACCAGACAAACACGTATTTATAATATTTAATCCGGAAATCGCGGATTTCTAAGCCCTGAATGATCTTTTTAGCTCATGTACAAAACGCTAAAACGATCATTCAGGTGAATGCCGGGACCACTAACAATAAAGGAACTTTCTTGTAGGAACTATACCTCTTTGGCTGCTGCAGGGTCAGTTGAAAGTAGCCTCCAATATATGTAACCCCGATCTCGCAAATCAGGATTATCTGAATCCTGAGTTGCTAGGGACAAATGGAAAACTTGCTCGAGAACTCAGAGAACACCGAAGAAATCCTTATCGAATACAATAGCCGTGAGAAGTTGAAGCTGAACCTGGTATCAAAATAAAACTGGTTAATAAATTTCTTATTTTCTCTTTTTATTCTTTCGCCATCACTAACCTGGGTGTTTTCATCATGGAATCCATCTAGGAAAGATTGCAGGATTTCATCAGCGTTGTCTATTCGCTCAGCATATTCTCCAACAATCCATATCATTGCTGCTCTTGCTTCTGGTTCATCATCGCTAAGTTCTATGAGTGTCTCTCATCTCTACTGTCAAAGTATAAACAAGGGGTACTTCCTGAATATATCCTGAAATGGAAAATGTCGCTTGTAGATTAACAATCTTACTTTGCGAAAAGGTGCGAAACTTGATCCCCCCATGCATGGTGAGAGTTTCGAAAATTCCCGTCATCAGCTTAGATCACATCACCTCATATGGTCATTTTTTTAAATCAGATCACCCCAATGATCATGGTCGCATTCACCACTGAGGATCAGATCACCCCAGTGAGCTGTGAGAACAGATCATCCCAGTGAGTATCAGATCCCACATTTCACCCAGTAGTCCACCCCAACGCAGTGGACTAAGTCCACTGCGTTTGATATGATCCCCCTTATCAAGAGTGATAGATAGAATAAGAGATAGATAGAATAAGAGATAGATAGAATAAGAGATAGATAGAATAAGAGATAGATAGAATAAGAGATAGATAGAATAAGAGATAGATAGAATAAGAGATAGATAGAATAAGAGATAGATAGAATAAGAGATAGATAGAATAAGAGATAGATAGAATAAGAGATAGATAGAATAAGAGATAGATAGAATAAGAGATAGATAGAATAAGAGAGAGAGATAGAATAAGAGATAGATAGAATAATACCTTGATCACGACAATGGCTTCTTGGACAACATAGTTCACTTTAGTTTGGATGAGGTCCAACAGTGTAGTTACACATTTCTCAGCGCTCGGCTCAACCTTGATAGCACATCGACCAATAGCTCGTACAGCCTTCCTCACAAAGTCGACATCTACTTCTGTTGCATACTCTTTCAGTTCAGCCAAAACCTGTTAGAGCAGAACATTACATTTTTTCCCTGCCCGGGTGGATGTCGAAGGCATCCACCTGGATGTCTTTTTGCTTTGCAAAAAGGCATAGCAGGGTTAGGATTCGAAAACGACATTTTGGTAAACTAACTAATCGGTAGAGGGACATTTTATGTCACACTATTGCTAGGGGCAACGGTACAGCCGCGCACACAGTGATGACCTGCTCCTTCATCAAACACGTCAATGGCACGTCTTCAGGAAATGTGTGGCGCGCAATGCGGCTGTGTGACGCACAATTTAGTGTTACTAAAACACAAGGATTTGTTCTATACTGTTTGTGCGATATATAAATCATCAGGGTTTTGTGTCCCGCTTGCTGGTACAGCTAATGTAGCCATAATTTCCTTTCTTCTCAGCTTCACAGGGCAGGGAGGATACTTTCAAAACCCGTCTGAAAACACATCTCTTCGTTGGTGCATTTGGGGTGGGTGATGGGGAACCCATGGCTGAGTTGTAATGTTTGTTGTAGTAGTGGGGCCTGCGGGCAATCGGTGTCATCCTCTCTCTGGCATGCTAATAAATCACTACCTAGTAACCTTTTTTCCCAGCAGGTGTGAGTAAAGTGTGTTTAAATTTATATCTAGTTCTACAGGTTTATGGGACCAGTTATTCCCTCAGTTTTATAAGTCAAGTTTATTTAGTCCTCTATATTTTGTTTTTCAACCAGAGCTATTCGAGTGTGTCATATAATTAGTCGAGGATATACCGCTCTGATGATTCGGCGGAACATCGTCAATATTTTGACATGTCTCCGTTGGGTATGGGCGGTATATAAGCGCGGAATATTATTATTATTATTATTATACCATAAGCTAGTTAGCAAGTGTCATGTGAGTTAGGTAAGCTATGTGAGAAGTATACTGACAGTTAGGTCGTATGCAATCTGCATCTCACATTTCATCATGACCAAGCCTTGATCCTTTTGGCAGTGACATGTGAAACAGTAGGGCAGGGAAACACAGCATTATGAATACATAATGCAATAATTCTTGTTATACTTGTAATTTTAAATAATTTCAGTGTCTAATTCTATATCTGGAATACATCATGTAGTACCTGTGCTATGTTAGACTGGGCTGCAAGCCGGATCATGATGTCGAGCTTCTCCAGTTTTACATAAATAGGATCGTTGTATTTTACAAAGAAGGCCTTGATCTCATGTTTTAAAATATCAGGCCGCTTCTGCACAACCAGATTGATATTCCGGAGTGCAACGTACTGAAGAAAACATTTAAAGTTGGACCTCGATTTACCGGAACCCTGTTTAACCGCACAAAACCCTTCACCACCACCATCCCGGTAAATCGGGCTCCTACTGAATACTACGACCTTACACAGTGATTTGCTCCATGGTGTAAATGTTAATAAAAACTAGTCAAACTAAACCGAATTTAGGTCAAATGACCCTAATCCACATTTTCCAACCTTTAAAAACACAAGCATATTTTGTAGCGCTTAGATCATACACGTGCATGAAAAAGCACAAAAAGCATCTCTTTGAAGGTCCCTGGTTCCATTCCCGGTCAAACCCAGTATCTTAGGAGATCGGAGATTGTCACCATTTATTTTGTGCTTTCCAGAGCAGTGATTAACAATTTACCTGTATTTCCGGCTCAGAAGAAAGAAGAGTGACGAGTGGAGGTGCGAGTTTCTTTTGCAACATCTGTACAAACTCGGTGTTTTTAATGAGATCCATCATTTTCATGAGTACCTTCACCGCGCTAAGGACAACTGCAGCGTTCGCATGAGCTAGGCGGGGCGTTATCCTCTCACAAATGCTGGGATAATGGAGGTTAAAGGGGGCTGGGGCGATATCGGACTGGGGAAATATTTGCAACAAGCTAATTTCTTCGCCAATTTGTCCCTGATAGTCCCAGAATGGTGGAAAGCTTTGTCTGTGGTATTTCTGGGTGAGCGTGTATTTTCTATCTTTGGTAACCTATGCAACAAAGGTCGTGAAGATCTTCGATACCAATTTCAATCTGCGGTGATATTCTTGCTTAGCTAGATCTATAGACTCTCTATGAATATAATGGGATTCATTGGTCAAGGAATGAGCTTGTCACGAGAAAGTACTAGTACTTTCTACGCTATGAGAAAAACATCAGGAAGGCATTGTGACACGGCTTCCTCACTATCTCAGTACCTGATGCATTCCTTTTCGTCTCTTGGTCCATAGTTGTTAAGGGAGTCTAGTATGAAGATCTGCCCCCACTCGGTGCACTCGTTAAGGGCAGTCAGCAGCTTGTTAACCGTAGGAGTATCAATGTTAACCTGTACAAAGATTTACAGTACTGTAATAACTCACTATTACAGTACTGTATAGTAATAGCCGAGATCTTCGACGAAACTTTATTTTGACTCAGAAACGGTGTGTAACTCTCCTTTCACACCTTCTAATTAATCTTCACACCCCTCCCAGTGGCACAAGCTTTAAATTCTGCCGGAAATTTCAAAAAACCGATGATCGATTTCTGCCGGTTTCTGCCGGAAAAATCGAAAATATAGCCAATTTATACCCGAAATTCTGCCGGTTTTTGCTCGCGTTTTCTATTACGCGTTTTAAGAGCTAAAAACTCCATTTAAAATGTGTCACTGCTTACATAAAGTTGTTAGAGGCTATCCAGAATGATTAAAATGAAAAGATTTGGGGAAAAGTGATTTCTTTCTCTGCCGGTTTTACAATTCTGCCGGTCAAAACCGGATTGGAAGATTTGGACTTTTGTGCCACTGGGACACCCCTTATGCACGGTTTGTGTCGACGAAACTTTTTAGAAATCTAGCGTTGTGAAAATTGTAAGAGAAGTTTTATGCAAGCTCCTTCCCTTTTTATCTGCTCTCCCCTTTTTCTGTACTTTATCATATTGTCTCTCGTTTCTGTCCATTGTCTCTTCTGTCACGGAGGGAGTGGGAGAGAAAGAGAGGGGGAGAGAGAGAAAGATAAAGGTGAGAGAGAGAGTTAGAGAGGGGGACAGGGTGAGAGAGAATCAGAAATGATGATAGTGCGTTTTTCGGCATAGTCCAATCGATCTCAAACTTGGTCAGGCTCTTTATCTAGGTAAGTCTGATAATAATATTTCCCTATCTTGACGTTATAACGTCGTGACACCACGCTACGACGTCACAATGACATTAAAATTGAAATTTTCTTATTTTAGCGATTCCTGACGGTATTTACACGTCTTATTTCACATCAGAAACTACCAAAAAGTATACCCAATTATGCCAAAAACTAACATTAATTAGTTTGCTGGAAAGGTGACCATTTTTGTTGTCATACTGACACCTTTGCCCGGCCCGGGCCCACCTCGGTTAGAGCAACAATTTTTTTGGTGCTTCTGGGACCCCATAGGAGTATAATAATTAATTAGAGTGGCACTACATGAGTTAAAGAACTGTTCAAGAATACAAGATTTTATAGTGTTCAAACTTTAATGACAGACAATTTGGAATGTTTTGTACGAGTTGCTAACTTGAACCGTTTGTTCCATGTTCACAGGAACTGTTGTAAGTGATGTAAAACGCTCTAATTAGGCCACATTTTACAAACCTTCATTATTTAGCATTTATTACCTGTTTTGCAGCATTAGGATTAGTCTCCAAGATCTCTGTGATTGCAGCGACAGCATTAGCAACTACCATCGGGTTGGTGTCACATAACAGCTCTCCAAGCATTTCTAGAAATCCTGCACAAAAAACAAATGATGCTAGTCGTGGATAATTATATATATACAATTTAGTGTCATGGTTCACCGCGGCTTATTTGAGCCCAGCAGGTGCACCAAATTTGGATTTTTAACATCAGTTGGATAGGCATGAGTTCTGACTATCCAACTGATGTTTAAAAATCCAAATTTGGTGCACCTGCTGGCCTGTAGAGGGGGTGTTTCAAATTAGCCGCCATTTCAAATAGCCAGTGGCTACCCTATAGATCCCGCTTCGGACGATTCGATAAATTATGGTCTCAAAATCGGTTTAAAATTCTCAAATTGTCACCCCTGCTTGAATTGTTTATAATATGTACTTTATTTTATATAACGGTGTCAGGCGACTCAAACCCCTGCCCCTATGCTATGCCCCCTTCAGGCGCCCTGGTGGGCTGTGGTAAATACACGTTTTTGGGGACAGTGGCCTCCGGCTGGGCAGTGGCCTCAGTCCTGGACGAGTTACCTTGATCCTCGACACGAGATGGAGAAATGTCATGGAGTTTAGCCACACACACCGCAGCTGTTTTCCTAACATACGGGTCATCATCCTTGAGGCACTTTCTAAGTGGTTCGCACAGATACTCAGTAATCTTATCAACACGGATACAACCCATTGTACGAACAGCTAAGGCTCTTATCAATGGATTGGGATCCTCACAGTCCTGTAGAAATTAAAATGAGAGAACGGGTATTGGTCGAAAAATCGGAAAACTATTACCGATTTAGTTTAAAGTTAATATTTTGCTTGGTTGAGTAGTTTTATCTACCCGAAATTGTCTCTAAATTCGGAATATTATATGAAAATTAGAACCTATTATGATATTAGCTCATTTCGGGTTGGCCTCAAAGTGTGTGGACAATTTTTGTGTGGATAACGGTGCTCATCTTAAGTGGATATAATGGTACTGTTCTGAAACTTGTGGATAATTCTCTACTATATTCTTACACGTATTTTGACACTACAAAGAAAGAAAAAAAAACTATACCAATTATATAGACAGTTATCCATTTTCTATCATAAAGGGACTCAACTGGGAATGAAAGGCATCGCCAATCAATTTGGCACAGTTTGAGCTAATTACTAAGTCAGTACAACTGATAGCCTTTTGGGTGATGTTCTGACAATCCAATCACGAGTTATGACCAAAAAAACAGTCAAAAAAGACGTTTTAAGGTGACAAAAAAGAGGACCTGAACACAGCCCTTATATGAAGGGTTGGGGCTATGAAAATTCTTGAGTGGACAGAGAATCGTTCAAATTTGCAGTCTCAACTTTGGAATAGTTTCTATCTTTTGTAGTTATCTGATTAGAGCTGTTTAAACATGTGAGACGATCTGAAAAACAGGGTAATTTGGTACTGTTTCCGACCCATATTGCATTTTGACCTTATTTCAAATGTGCATATCTCCGGTTCCTGATGTGGTAGAGACTTGAAATTTGGAGGTTATGTAGAACTTGGCATGATCTTTCTTACCTCCAAATTTCAAGTCTTTATCTTATCAGGAACCGGAGATATGCGCGTTAAAATAAGGTCAAAAAGACAACCCTGTCCCTTGGTTAAATAATTTGACTATATATGTAGCTGCTACATATAACAATTATTGTAGCAGAATGCAACAAGCGGGACACAAAACTCCGATCATTTATATTATATGACCACACGAAGAGTACAGAGAAAATCCTTGTGTTTTAGTAGCACTAAATTTTTTCCCCCGAGGATGCCACTAAATCGGGGTGGGGGGGTTCCAACCTATTTTTTGTATTTTTTTGTATTTTTTGTACGGTACGTACAAAAAAATAACCAAAGTTCCCTGCTTTTTCCGTACAAAAAATACAAAAAAATACAAAAAAATATACTGCTGAAGGGAACTTCTTTAGGGCCCCCTATAAGTCTCTAGAGGTTTGCGGGGTCCTTATACTGGCCTGTATAGCCCTCTAGTTTGGTAGTACTCATAATCCCATGCTTTGTCCATGCGAACAATACCATGATTAAGTTATTTTAGACCTGAACTTGCTCCAAATCCTAGTTGGGTAACAGCAAATCAACAACCGAGCCCTACGATTAGGATTTTTTATACCAGCTAATTCCTTCACCAATGTGTTCCCAAGGGTTTCTACTAACACCACAGAAAACCCTAAAATCCGGTGAGCGGTGCAACACCCTCATTTCTGGGTGGGCGTGGTATCTGCGTTTCGCACCAGTTACAGATTGATACCCTGATATCCGGGGACGTTCCCTAGATGGCCGGGCACGCGGAATGCTCTGTGGGAACCATGTGGGAGCGCTGCGCGTCACCTAAAATGAATAGAAAGTGGCACGTTTCAGTGCAGCACTCCCTTGCCTCCCGGCCATCCGGGGAGCTGATGCTTGAGAATCTCAAACTGCTCCCTTTTCAGCCTTAGGCCAGAACCATAAGTACCCTTAAAATAGGAGTAGAGATAAAAACGAGGGCACCAAAGTGATCAGCTTCCTTGCATTAGTGGGGGTAGGTGCCGGAATTAAGTCTCCATCTCATCTAGTTAATGAGATAATTGGACAATTAGGTTTGTGCATGACCGTTTGTTGGCTATATATATGGCTATAGCCACTTAGGAAAGGAGTAGAGACAAAATTGAGGGTACTAAAATGATCAGCGTCCTCGAATTAGTGGGGGTAAGTTCCAGAATAAAATCTCTATCTCATCTGGTTAATTAGATAACTGGATAATTAGGTTTGCGCATAACCGTTTTTAGGCTATATGGCTATAGCCACTTAGGAATAGGCTTTTCATTGGTGCCATTTTGTAGGCAATAGCCAAGTTATGGGGGGTCAACGTCGGACTTTTAAGCTCTATCCTCAACCTTTTAGCCGTTATTTGGCTTTTAAGATGCTCCAAATGAGCAAAAAACGGTAAATAGCCCGATTTTGAGCACTTAGCCAACTAAACAAACAGTTATGTGCAATCACTGCAAACTTAATTATCCAATTATCTCATTAACCAGATGAGGTAGAGACTTAATTCCAGCACTCACCCCCACAAATGCGAGGACCGTACAAAAAAAATATTGCCTGCTTTTTCCGTACATCCGTACACAAAAATGGTTGGAACCCCCCCATCGGGGTCCGACTGTATACCAAAATGTATTTATTTTAGAATGTATTTTCGGTTTCTAACCCTGCTATGCCTTTTTGCAAAGCAAAAAGGCATCCGGCTAGCGAAAAAATTACCATACACAAGCATTATATTATATGGGCTTCAATATTCAGTAAACATCAGAATGATAAAAATATCGGCGCCTCTCCATCAGCGACGCTCTAGCTTTAAATATTTCACCTTGACAAAGGTGTTGACGGCAAGAATCGCTAAATCCGGCTGGGTCTTTGCATAGTTGATTAGATAAAGATAAACCAGTTTCTTAAGTTCTAGATTATCCGTCTGCATGCACTTGGTAACATCAGTAAAGAGGCTGCTCACATCCTTCCCAACTGTCATGCTAGCAATAACCTAGGGAAATACTTCATTATATAATGTATATATTACAGACAATACATTAGACACTGCCCATCTTAAAATACGCTCAGAGCATCTTTCTACTAAGAGTATTTGTAGAGTTGATAAATCAATCTAAACCTAATGATACTAATTAGACGAACCTTTTTAACAGCTTCCTTTTTCTTATCTTTCTTATCACTATTTAGCTCACTTTGTAGTTCAAATATCTCGCCCTTCTTCTGCGTGTTGAAGTACTTGCTATCTGACATTTTACCTGAAACGATAAATGGTTATAGGATCTGATCCGTGAATTGACTCTATCTCTATCTCTATCTCTATCTCTATCTCTATCTCTATCTCTATCTCTATCTCTATCTCTATCTCTATCTCTATCTCTATCTCTATCTCTATCTCTATCTCTATCTCTATCTCTATCTCTATCTCTATCTCTATCTATATCTCTATCTCTATCTCTATCTATATCTATATCTCTATCTCTCACATCACGCACGTCGCACAGTGCCATGTGCCTGATCACTGATGGGTAGTTTGTGAGATCTGATCATGAGTATTGAGTGGGATGTGATCTGATCATAGAGGGATGATCTGATCCTGGGTAAGGTGATGTGATGGGATCTGATGATGGATATGTTGGCCTAAGCAACATGTATCGACCGGGGTTCACGTTTTGAAAAATTCACAAATGCAAAGTTAGTTGTCCGGATCACAATAATCATGATAATATGTACATCCCTCTTAGTAATCAATTGATACTATTGCACTGTATCAAGTAATAACAGTGTAACAAACAAGTACTTATAGGGTGAGAGTCAGAAAGAGAGAGAGAGAGAGAGAAAGAAAGAGATCACGACCTCCGATACTCTTATCTCTACTAGATCAACTGCATCTTTACTTTACTTAACCCTTACCCTTATAACCCCTTGAGAGAGCTAATATTTATGGGTGAATAGAATTATCGCCCCCTATTATCTCAGTAACTATAGTAGGTAGAAATTCTGGAAAAGTTGGTTACAGCCCCAAATTATTTCAGCTATCAGGCAATCTAATAATATGCCTAATTTAGTCCTTGTAGGAGGTGTTGGTGACACTTGCCGTACTAGGCCAGTCATATGACGTAGTGAAATGGAACTAATTGATCTAAAAGCGATTCCCCTTCCAGGGCTCTCCTGCAATGGTAATAGGTCTCTACAACCATGCCAAAAAAAGTTTACCGCTGGTACCGCGATGGAGAAATCGATCATTTCCGGGTTTATTTTGCACCTGCATAAATATAGCCTAAGACGAATGCGATATACGATAAAAACCGTCTTTAGAAACGAGTAGAAAAGAAATCAAGGGCACTCAAGTGTGTAGCGTCATCGCATTAGTGGCTGTAGGTACCAAAATTAAATTCCTATCTCATCACGTTAGGATGCAGTTGATCAAGTAGAAACATGAGTGTATCTACATCACTTAAGAATACAGGCTCATAGATACAAGGTGATATGATACAGTGAGAATCTGGACATTTGAGACAGCCTCACAAGAGCAGGTGAGTTGTATAATTAGCATCGTTGTGTGATCAGTAAAAAAATGAGATGGGTTGTTAGTGGTAACATGACGGTATAAAATGCATAAATTTTTTTCGGGAAATGACGTAATATATAATTCTGTATACAGATGCAGTTCGTAATGACGACATGAAAACAGTAATAATACCTTTAAAACTGGCCAGGGTGCCTAAAGCCAAAGCCATACTACCTCAACATATACTCAAAAGAGATGCAACTATCAGAGAAATGGCCAGTTAAGCAAACATTAACTATAGGAAGGAGATTGCACGGCCATGCATACAAATGCACACACAAGTCACAAGAATAAAGTTACACAGTTATATGAAAAAGCACCTACCACCCATTTTTCCAACACTGGAATCACGAAAAGCATTGAAATTCATAGACATGGTGCCCTATTTCTGGGATTAATGATTGTTATTTGTTTAGGCTGGTCGATTTCGGTTCAACATTGGAATTGAGCTGTTACCAAGGCTTTCCACGTGCATCGTGTTTCAATAGCATCGTGTTTCAATAGCATCCCCGATACACTAAAAAAGTTTACCAATTTCCGGGTATGGAAATTGGGTATGTTATATCTTTGCTCGATTACCTCTGACAGACCATAGAGAGTGTTAGAGGTTTACTTAGTACACGACCGAAGGGGATGTGCTAAGTTTACGAACTCACACGTAAACAGAGTACCACGCTGTAAGTGGTACTCTTGCATTGTATCACGAGCTAATAGACAAACAACAACTTCTGGTACAACAACAGAAAAAGAGAGATAATGATCAAAATATGCATTGTGTATCCAGTGAGAGAGAATAAGAGTGTGTCTAGCAAAAGATGCAGTGTTACTAGTGATATAAGTGAAAGAGAAAGTAAGATAACGTGTGATGCGAGAGAGATACAGTGTATTTAGTAATAGCGAGAGTGCAACTCCGTAAATAGTTACACTCCCGTTTACACGTAACGTAAAGGCTCATAGTACCACCGTAGTGATACAATGGTAATTGGTATTTAACTCACCCGTCATCATGGTGCCAACAGCAGCGCTAGCAGGGAAGATTATGTGTTAAAGTGACAAAAAGCGGGACCTGAATACAGCTCTTATATATATGAAGGGAGGGGGCTTTTAAACTTCCTATAAGTCAAATTTAGGTCATTCAGGTCATTTACCTCAATAAGTCAATATGTACTAATAAAACATACACACACATCTGATTTCTGTAAAATGTATCCCATGCTAAAGGGTGGTATTGAAGGTACAAATACTGATGAGTTTAAGCCTGGGAAATGTTCAGTCCGTTAATTATTGCTGATTGAAAAACGCCAAGATGGCCTAAATTATATATAAGACAACGGCTAGCATTTTGCCTGCTGAAGACGACTGTCATCAGTCTCAGATGATACCGAGGACGACGCCCATGTCGAGTGGATGACACTGTGGACTATAACATTACTTTATCTCAAGTAGAGGAAGAAGACAAAATTTGATTGTTATCTGTTTTTTAATCATTTCCCCCTCCCTCTGATGATCGTATTTAATACGTGAAACTACTGATGATATGCAATTTCTATTGCATTGAAACATGTGTTTGAATTTAAATAAAATTCCTTGTTTAATTTATACTTATACAATTCAAATCAAAACAACGGTAGTTATACAATTCAGAATACGACGATTGTTTCTATCCTGTTTGTTACATAATGATTAAATAGCAATTCCTCATGAGTAACAAAAATATCTAAATGATGGATGGGTCGATTTTAAGCGGCCAAAAGGAAAAATGCTCATAGAACTAATCACCCCGAAAAAACTTGTCCAATTCTGATTATGTCCACTCTCACTTTAAACTCAGCGGTATTTGAACCTTCATAACCACCCTTGCACTTGGGGATGGGAGAAGTTTTACAGAAATCAGAGCATGTAAGTGTAATTGTTGCCTCTACAATATATCCGATTTCTACTTTCAGCACTCATTGGCTGGAAATTTGATATTTGAGGGATAAAATGACAAACGGTGCAAGTTTTTGGCTACTTGTGAACCGCACAAAATATTCATTACCGTTTTATCATGGAAAACAAAATGTTTGCACTACAATTTAGTTTTTGTTTTTAACAAACAAAAATTCAGTAAAGACAGTAAAGTTTAACCTCTCTCCAGGCCAAGAGAAATGCACTTAAGACATCTTACTCGGGGGAGGGTCACCCCAACTGTATCAGACATCCATGCCCCTAAATGCCCCTAACTGTCCCAGGGGGTAAAAGACCCCCCCACCCCCTTGATTTTGACAGTTAGGGGTCCTCCTCTAACTGTCTCACAGCCCAAATTTTGGGACCCACCCCCTATTTTCCGAAAAATCCCACACTTTTGACGTTTTGGGCAACATCTATCTGTCATATAAACCCAAAAGTTGGGACCCACGACTATTTTTCCAGAAAATTTCAAATTTTTGACAGTTAG
>AVPN01001038.1:0-14150 GCA_000695325.1 Pleurobrachia bachei
ACCAAATGTTAACCCCCAAATTGTGGCCAAACGGTGCGCACAACATCGATAACGTCTGTTCTAATCGATCCGCCTTGCCCAGCGCTTTCATATAACGTATCCCTCAAAAAACACCCCAAAAACCCGTCGACCCCCCCCCTCTGGCCTTAACAGTTCGACAGAGCAACTACTTCGTACAGCAAACTATGGAATATTGAATATTAAATATTCCATACATAAAAATATAAGGGAAAAATACTGCGTATTATACTATGGAATATTGGATAGTAAATATTTCTTACATAAAAATATCAGGGACAATTGGTATACCAATCTTCCCTGATATTTTTCTGTTGGATAATGGGTTATTAAAATTGGTACGGGCATCGGGTAACCTCACGGGAAGAGTACCCCAGGCCCCTCGACTACGGCTACCTGGTATCATGGTACTCATTGTTATATCTCTTAATTTTCATCTTTCTTTTTTTCAGTTTCATTATTAATTTCATTTATCAAGAATTAAACATTACCCAGAATTTAAGATTACCCGGAATTTAACATTTAATATACTGCAACATTACTATATCATTAACTAGTGTGGCACACGAAAGACTAGAATAAGAGTAGTATAGTAGCGTGTAGTAGTAGTATAGTAGGAGCTGCTAAATATATTGGGAAGAAAGAACAAGTCAAGTTCTGTTTTATAAAAGAGCAGGGTTATATTCTAACTCACACACGTGATACTTTTGTTTAGATACCAATTGCAATACAGCTGGATACCAATTAGTAAATCGAGATCGACGAGATCAGTAACAAAGATTCTATGAGGAGATATCACGTGTGCCCAAACTGGGGGTTTACAGTTCTAAGCATGACATTAAACTGCTTCCACACCACTTCAAGGCAACAGAGCTGCCCTCTTTGGATGGTGTGTCTCTCTTCCTGTCTCTAATCTACTCACGACCCATCTCTCTCTCTGACTAGAGATAACCCCGGCAACAGTTCAAGGAAGAGTACTTCACACAGGACCAACTCCTCACCAGCCCGTAAGAACCTTTTAATCTTGTCGGTGTACCAGCATACATAGGAAGCCAGTTGACAGTTATGGAAATACCTCCGAAACTCGTTGGATACCTACCAGTTCTAGAAGAAGAATACTTGATGTCGATTGCTGCGATAAGGGATTTGGTGAGGGCGATGGAGAATAAGGGGGATGCGGTGGAGTGTGAGACATTGGAGGAGTTGGTGGAGAAACGAGATAAGAGACTGCGGAGGATTTTAGCTGAGGAGACGTCTCTAGGACGGCTCATCCTTTGCTCGTTTCTGTGCAGTATCTCGTTCGTTGCCTCCTGGCTCCTCCCTCGCAGGACTTGGCTAACAGCACTGCCTCTTTCGAGACATGATTTCGCCTTAACAAACCAAAGTGAATTCAGAGACGTGTTACGGCTGAGGTATGGGATGCAATTGTCCAAGCTACCGGAAAACCAAGAGGTTCTGGGCGACAACAATCAATGATCAGGCACACACAATGCAGTTGATAAGCAGCTGATCTGGACTCAATTCATAAATAATAATAATCATGGGACTGCTGCATGGGAACTGATTGTTTGCGTGGTCCGTGTCGTATATTGAGTAGTATCTGTACACCATATATCCCATTTGCATAAAGGAATATATTATTCATAAGGGTACACCGCAGAAAAAATGCAGTTGCCTAACTGCAGTAACAGACATGGTAATATTGGGAAATAGTTCTAAAAATTATTTCAGATTTCACATCGCTTAATGTGGTGAATGGTGATCTGTGATTCATTCCATATGACTATGGAGTTTTTTGTGCCAGGTATGACTCTTCGAGCTTCAATATTATATTCTAATTTCTAAATTAGGTATACTCTAGAGACAATGATCTTTATAATAATTTACCAACCGGCTGAAGATTATTTCGATGAGGATGATGGAGTGAAAATGGAGGGACCGCTAGACTCACGTGAGTCTCGAGCGGTCAATTACTGAACATAATTTAGCGATTCAGTTTGGACTTCGGGTTCAGTCCCCATAGTTACCGTTTCAGTTGCCATGGCAACCATGAATTTGGTGTTTAAAGAACGCCAACTGGCTTAACCAGGAGGGTTGTCAACAACCTGTGCTAGGCCGGTGGGTTGATTGGTGTGCTAGTAAATAGTAGATGAAGGAATCTAACGCTAACAATCAAGCCAAGGGGCACCATTCTGTTCTCTTTCATACAAGTGATTGGGAAAATTAGTTTTGAAGTCACCGCGTCACTGCACCGCTCAAAAAGCTTTAGGTAGAACGTCGTGGCTTAGTATCACCAACCAACGAAGTTATGAATTAACTCAGCTGTCACATAACAGAAAAAAAATACGAGGGTCCAAATCATCTCTAGACGAGCCTCGTGTGAGGCTCCTATTATAGGAGGCTCCTATAGTATCCAGTTACTCGTTTATACTACCTACTATAAGAGCCTCCGACACTTAATTCTCACTTTTCTGTCATGTGTCATTGTCAACAAGATCAAGACTAAAGACAGTTGATTCAAAAAGGTGCAGTGGTCTTTCTATAGCTGATTAAATATAGAGTGGAAAACACCACATCGCTTAATGAGGTGATCTGACAGATCACCTCATTAAACAGCCTGTGCTAGGCCCTTGGGCCGATTGGTGCGATAGTGAATAGTAGATGAAGGAAGTTATGAATTTATCGCTAAGGAAGCCAATTAGGGGCACTATTCTGTTCTCTTTCACACAAGTGGTTGGGTAAATCAGTTGGTTGGGTAAATCAGTTTGGGAGTCACAGTGATCTGACAGATCACTGATCTGTGACCATTCCATGCACTCATATCTCCTCCTTCAACATATATATTCTAACGTTTATCTATAACGTTATACTCTGGACAATGATCTTTATATGTATAAATAATAATTTACCTTAACCGACTGAATATTATTTCGATGATGGAGTACAAATGGAGGGACCGCTAGACTCGCGATCAAATACTGAACAAATAATTGACCTCCGTCTCCCGACACTAAAATTAGTGCAATTTTGCTCTCACTTCTCTGTCATGTCAACAAGGTCTTACTAACGTTTTGTAAGGTGTCGAAAGTGACACGTCTTTACTATTTTATACTCCCCTAGTTTGAATAACCACCCTTTGAAACTCTTAAATAGTTATATCATCGCTCCTTTGTCCCTCGGTAATCAATGTGTGGCACTACATACTGTAAGCGTCATTGGCCGATAGTTTAACAATACATTTCAGTGTGCCAGTATGGATCTGTACTGCGCTGTCTTTGACAGACTTCTAAAGTACTCTCCGACAAAGAGAGCCCTCCTCTCCACTGATTAAATACTGGTCTGCACATCACGTCTACAACTCACTATACTTCATATAGTCACTTTTCAATGAGCTGCAACATTACTATATCATTAACTAGTGTGGCACACGAAAGACTAGAATAAGAGTAGTATAGTAGCGTGTAGTAGTAGTATAGTAGGAGCTGCTAAATATATTGGGAAGAAAGAACAAGTCAAGTTCTGTTTTATAAAAGAGCAGGGTTATATTCTAACTCACACACGTGATACTTTTGTTTAGATACCAATTGCAATACAGCTGGATACCAATTAGTAAATCGAGATCGACGAGATCAGTAACAAAGATTCTATGAGGAGATATCACGTGTGCCCAAACTGGGGGTTTACAGTTCTAAGCATGACATTAAACTGCTTCCACACCACTTCAAGGCAACAGAGCTGCCCTCTTTGGATGGTGTGTCTCTCTTCCTGTCTCTAATCTACTCACGACCCATCTCTCTCTCTGACTAGAGATAACCCCGGCAACAGTTCAAGGAAGAGTACTTCACACACCTGGTTGAGGAGTGGTCGGGCATTCTTGGAAAATTAGAACAGCCACATGCAGCATACATAGGAAGCCAGTTGACAGTTATGGAAATACCTCCGAAACTCGTTGGATACCTACCAGTTCTAGAAGAAGAATACTTGATGTCGATTGCTGCGATAAGGGATTTGGTGAGGGCGATGGAGAATAAGGGGGATGCGGTGGAGTGTGAGACATTGGAGGAGTTGGTGGAGAAACGAGATAAGAGACTGCGGAGGATTTTAGCTGAGGAGACGTCTCTAGGACGGCTCATCCTTTGCTCCAAAGACACGTCATAGAGCAAGCAACGGAGGACCGAGGAGGGAGCGTCCTTTTGGCTAACAGCACTGCCTCTTTCGAGACATGCAATGATTTCGCCTTAACAAACCAAAGTGAATTCAGTGACGTGTTACGGCTGAGGTATGGGATGTAATTGACCAAGCTACCGGAAAAGCAAGAGGTTCTGGGCGACAACAATCAATGATCAGGCACACACAATGCAGTTGATAAGCAGCTGATATGGACTCCATTCATAAATAATAATAATCATGGGACCGCCGCATGGCCCATGGGAACTGATTGATTGCGTGGTCCGTGTCGTACATTGAGTAGTATTTGTACACCATATCCCAGTTGCATAAAGGAATATATTATTCATAAGGGTACACCGCAGAAAAAATGCAGTTGCCTAACTGCAGTAACAGACATGGTAATATTGGGAAATAGTTCTAAAAATTATTTCAGATTTCACATCGCTTAATGTGGTGAATGGTGATCTGTGATTCATTCCATATATGACTATGGAGTTTTTTGTGCCAGGTATGACTCTTCGAGCTTCAATATTATATTCTAATTTCTAAATTAGGTATACTCTAGAGACAATGATCTTTATAATAATTTACCAACCGGCTGAAGATTATTTCGATGAGGTTGCAAATGGAGTGCAAATGGAGGGACCGCTAGACTCACGTGAGTCTCGCGGTCAAATACTGAACTAAAAATATAACCGACCGAATCAGGAAAAATTGGTCCCTGCTCCTTCATATTAAACACTTTCTGTGCCCAAAGCTGTGAAGCTGTCATTTACTCTTTCGGGAGTTTATTAATATTTTAGAACATACTTATGCAATTCAGTTCGGGTTCAGTCCCCACAGTTACCGTTTCAGTTGCCATGGCAACCATAATTTTTGGCGTTAAACATTTGAATAAAGAACGCCACGTTAACTGGGTGGGTTGTCAACAGCCTGTGCTAGGCCGGTGGGCCGATTGGTGCGATAGTAAATAGTAGATGAAGGGAGTAAATGAGTAATGAATTTAACGCTAACGATCAAGCCAATGGGCACCATTCTGTTCTCTTTCACACAAATGATTGGGAACATTAGTCTGGGAGTCACTGCGTCACACCGCTCAAAGAGCTTGGTAGAACGTCGCGGCTTAGTAATTTAGTATCACCAACCAACCAAGCAAGTTATGAATTAACTCAGCTGTCACATCACTAATTAAAAAATACGAGGGTCAAAATCATCTCTAGAAGAGCCTCGTATGATGCTCCTATTATAGGAGGCTCCTATTATAGTATCCAGTTACTCGTTTAGACTGGTTTTCCTACCTACTATTATAGGAGCCTCTTGTTCTCACTTCTCTGTCATGTCAACAAGACTCAAGACCTAGCTGACTCAAAAAAGTGCAGTGGTCCTACTATAACTGATTAAATATAGAGTGGAAAACACCACATCGCTTAATGAGGTGATCTGACAGATCACCTCATTAAACAGCCTGTGCTAGGCCTGTGCTATAGGCCCTTGGGCAGATTGGTGCGATAGTAAATAGTAGATGAAGAAAGTTATGAATTTAACGCTAAAGAAGCCAAGGGGCACCATTCTGTTCTCTTTCACACAAGTAGTTGGGTAAATCAGTTGGTTGGGTAAATCAGTTTGGGAGTCACAGTGATCTGACAGATCACTGATCTGTGACCATTCCATGCACTCATATCTCCTCCTTCAACATATATAATATATTCTAACGTTTATCTATAACGTTATACTCTGGACAATGATCTTTATATGTATAAATAATAATTTACCTTAACCGACTGAATATTATTTTGATGATGGAGGTTGATGGAGTGCAAATGGAGGGACCGCTAGACTCGCGATCAAATACTTAACAAATAATTGACCTCCGTCTCCCGACACTAATTGCTCTCACTTCTCTGTCATGTCAACAAGGTCTTACTAACGTTTTGTAAGGTGTCGAAAGTGACACGTCTTTACTATTTTATACTTCCCTAGTTTCAATTACCACCCTTTGAAACTCTTAAATATATCATCGCTCCTTTGTCCCTCGGTAATCAATGTGTGGCACTACATACTGTAAGCGTCATTGGCCGATAGTTTAACAATACATTTCAGTGTGCCAGTATGGATCTGTACTGCGCTGTCTTTGACAGACTTCTAAAGTACTCTCCGACAAAGACCGCTTTCCTCTCCACTGATTAAAAACTGGTCTGCACATCACGTCTACAACTCACTATACTTCATATAGTCACTTTTCAATGAGTCTACAACTCACTACTTCATATCACTTTTCAATGAATTCGGAGGGAGGGGGGATATTGTATGGATGTATAGCTGCCAACTATAATAATGATATGATTGTGTCACACCGACACGTCTTGATGTTTTGCCGACTTGGTAAGATGCGGGTAACTCTAACAAGTACACCTTTGTTTACTTGTCCCCCCAGACATGATACACGAATTGTCCCCCCTACAAAGAGCCTGACAAGATTGTAGTCCAACGTGTATGGGGCATATCCCCTCACGTCTACACACGGTGTCCCTGAAGGACGATTGACCTCCATCGAGCTCCGGAACAAAACGAACGTTTGTCTGACCTAAAGGGGACAGTGTGCACGGTATAAAACACTGCAAACCTTCAGAGGGTTGAACAATTTCTTACAAACATATCATTTATATGACCTTTTTACGTCTCAAGTTTTTCTGTGAAGACTTGAATCTTTCTGGTAAAATATCCATACTTTTCTCGCTGGAAGGGGGTCAATAGCTTCCCCCTTGGCCCCCATATTTACGGTTACGAAGTCACCCCTATTGGGCCTATTATTGCGTATAGCTAGCGCACAGGGGGGGGGGGCTCAAAAGCCTCCCCCTTGGTCCCCCCTATTAGACTGCACATTCACTAAACTAGACCCTGCATGTTAGGTTGCACTCGAATACGATGCTATAAACTCGCCCTGTCGCCCCACTGCAGCTTAGACTTGTAAACTTCCCTATTATACATCCCAATTCCCATATGAATCATCATGTGCAGCAGTATAGTTCGGCTGTTAGGCCATCCAAATTCAAATAATAGTTCACTTCCAGGTATATACCCATATAATTAATCTCAGACACCATCTGTCGGCAAAACGAACGGCGTGTATGTTTTTTTGCATGCTTCGGATTATTATTGGTAGCTATAGTGCGATTATGTGTTTCTGTGAAAGAAAGAAAGAAAGAGAGAGTCTGTGTTTTATATGTGAACAACATGCAAGATACACCACAACACCCCCTCGCAGGAACATCTCAATATACTGCAGGGGATATATAGCTGATAGTGCGGATTATTGACCACACTTGACCACTTTGTCTCACACTGACTGTACATCGCGCAACCTCGCATGTACAGTCTTACCCCAAACCCTGCTTTATCACGCGCAAATATTAAGCCGCGGCGCTGAAATCCATAGCTTGGCTTGCGGAGGAGAGTGAGAGAGATGCATAGACTAAGGGGAGAGACGAGTTGAAGCGCGTGAGCACTTGCCTCGCGCGGCGCTACTCTCTCAGCTGAGCATTTAGAGAGAGAGTACTCAGATTCAAGTAGACCCTTTGGGGTAAGACCCTCCTCGCTACGCGAGGCCGCTACGCGGCCTCACGTAGCCGCACCGGGCCTTCGGCCCGGTGCGAAGAGGAGGGTCTTATATGAGACAACTGGAACAGGTGTCTTTTACCGTGTCATTTAAAATCTATACAATGATCCTCATCTCCCCTTTCACTTATTCTGCTCGAGAGGGCTCCACTGATAAATCTAGCTTTCTACTGCTAGTTTTTTTTTTGTCAACCAGAAACTGGAACACTAACTGTCACACCTCAACCTCTCCTCTCTTTCTCTCTGGATCAGGTCGCCTCACTTCTTCTCTCACAACGCCTTTTTCTCTGGATCAGGTCACAACACCTGATTCTTTATGACTTACTGAAGAAGTGTCATAAGTCTTTACTTTTCTCATTCGGAACGGGTCTCATCCTCTGTTTCCTCTGTATCAAGTTTCAACACTTCTCTCTTAATTTAGTCTCAATACCTCTACTATCTGGGTCCCCTCCAGGTTCTACTGCATCACCTCTCACGTATCTTTAAATCTCATCTTTGGAACAGCTCCTCTTTCTAAAATCGTTCTTTTCACCGTCTCGTGAGCATCTCCCTTATCAATACACTTACTTTGTCGCCGGGGCTTCGCTTATTAAGCTAGTGTTCACTAGTAAAAGGAATGAATAACCCAACTCACAACTTAGCAACGTACCAAGGTATGTAGTTTAAAAGTTGCCTAACTTAGCCGTTTCTCCTCACAAAAACAATGTTTTGTATTCCATGCTCTGGCTGTGTTCTCATTATTTGGAACCTCCAACATCTTCTGTCCTCTCCTCGGGGTCTTAAACATCTCCTGTCCTCTCCTCGGGGTCTTCAACATCTTCTGTCCTCTCCTCGGGGTCTTAAACATCTCCTGTCCTCTCCTCGGGGTCTTCAACATCTTCTGTCCTCTCCTCGGGGTCTTAAACATCTCCTGTCCTCTCCTCGGGGTCTTCAACATCTTCTGTCCTCTCCTCGGGGTCTTAAACATCTCCTGTCCTCTCCTCGGGGTCTTCAACATCTTCTGTCCTCTCCTCGGGTCTTCAACATCTTCTATCCTCTCCTCGGGTCTTCAACATCTTCGCGGCCTCACGTAGCCGCACCGGGCCTTCGGCCCGGTGCGAAGAGGAGGGTCTTATATGAGACAATGACCACTCTAGTATTTCTAGAGAGCAGAAGGAGAGAGAGCAGATGGAGAGAGAGTAAGAGAGAGAGAGAGAGAGAGAGAGAGAGAGAGAGAGAAAAGAGGTTCTCAGGATACAAGATGCCATAGTGCTTGCTTTGCGAGTGATCTCGGCTATGTGAGCTTTCCAGGATAGACCCGGATCAATCAGTTATACGCCCAAGTCTCGGATAGTATCGTCTCCGGAGACTTGAGACTGTTTGAGTTCTCCATGTTGTAACCGAGTTGTAATTTTTCTCATTAAGCTCCATTTGGAGAGAAAGAGGATCGTACAGAAAGAGTCGACAGTCGTGAGTCGCAGGAGACATAGTAGCCGCTGCACGTAATGATAGTTATACCAAAAAAGTCCAGGATTCACCAATTAATATTAAAATATGCACGAGTGATATTTTATTCTTAACTGCACTCTAGGCGTGTCTCCTTGAGAAAAAGGAGCTGACGTTAAAGGTATAGCAGATATAGCTCCCCTATACCCCGGCACACAGAACACACACACAGGACCGGCCGAGTTCGTAGTCATGGTAACGGGTGCAATGTGATATACAGATGTTTTTACCATCATCTCATTGCTATAAAGTCATCTCTCAGCTCTCTAACTATACATGATGAACTTAACTATCATATGGTACACACTCTCTACCTGACAACATATATCGGGCTGAGGGAGGACGTGGGGGCAAGAATTGTTATACAGAATTTTTCAACCAATGCCCCTACAACGCCATGATATAATTGGGCAGAGGATACAGAACTATTGTAGTACACTAGAAGACTCAGCTCCTCATAGTTCTTCAGTACTCCTCCAATGAACTATATTGTGCAATACAAACATTAGAGCCGGACCCCGATTTACCGGGATGGAATGGAGTTCCGGTAAATCGGAGTCCGACTGTATCATGAACAATATACATATTATACCTCCTTTGATTCCAAAGTCCTACAGAATTAATCAATCAACCGACAATTACACGACACTCACTTTTTATTTTCCTTGTCCTTTAGTTTTGCTTGAAATCCATTGACAAGGTTGTTGTGAATGTCGGAAAGTTTAGAGAGGGAATCTGTTGCTGCTGCCAAACATGTCCTGAAAGGGAGTGCAGGGTGTTAAATTTGGTTTGGAGTTCACCAAGAACCGACCGAAACAAGTAAACAACCTGATTCGGTCGGTTCTTGAATATCGGAGATCGAACCTCTGATCGGCCCTTTGGTTTAGGGACGCTGGAAAGTGGGAGTGATCAGTGAAGGGTTGAGGAGTAAAGTTGAAGATCGCCCCGTTTCCATGCATTGTGAAAAATTAGCAAGTATCGGGCAGGAACCGACCGAATCAAGAAATACTGGTCCCGGATTGGCTGATAACCACTCACATGACCTAAATAAAGAGCTCTGGTTGCAATCGGTTGTTTACTTATTCCGGTCAGTTCCTGGTATCGGTGGATCTATTCTATGGATTGAAGTTAAAGTTTCTCGTGATATCATTTTATCGGAGGGAGCGGTATTGTTATGAGTTATATTTCGGTCAAATTGTTTCGCTTCATATACGATAGAACTAAGAGAGAGAGAAATATGACGAAGGCGCCAATACGCTTCTATCATTACTAGTAATACTAGCACTTGCACTAAAAAAACGTTAGTAACCCGGTCCTTTATCCACACATCTGCCGAGCCCTAGATACAGTTCTTCCAATATGCTCTGACCAGGTCATTCCAGCATCCACAATAACACCGAGGTCCCTAACCCATGGAGTTGCTTCCAGGGTATGCCCACTGTTTGTTGTGTATGTAGATATTTCAGCAAAGAACGGGAGCTGTTGTAGGAAGGAGTCTACCCTGATACGATGGCTGATCAGTTCATATTTCTTCTCATTTAAAAGCATATTGTTAGACTCGGCCCAGCGTGTTACCGCTGTTAGGTCCTCTTGTAAGAGATGGCAGTCGGCTACAGTTGATATTCTCTTCCCCAGTCTAGGCGTTTCTCCTTGAGAAAAAGGGGCTGACGTAAAAGGTATAGCAGATATAGCTCCCCTATACCCCGGCACACAGAACACACACACAGGACCGGCCGAGTTCGTAGTCATGGTAACGGGTGCAATGTGATATACAGATGTTTTTACCATCATCTCATTGCTATAAAGTCATCTCTCAGCTCTCTAACTATACATGATGAACTTAACTATCATATGGTACACACTCTCTACCTGACAACATATATCGGGCTGAGGGAGGACGTGGGGGCAAGAATTGTTATACAGAATTTTTTAACCAATGCCCCTACAACGCCATGATATAATTGGGCAGAGGATACAGAACTATTGTAGTACACTAGAAGACTCAGCTCCTCATAGTTCTTCAGTACTCCTCCAATGAACTATATTGTGCAATACAAACATTAGAGCCGGACCCCGATTTACCGGGATGGAATGGAGTTCCGGTAAATCGGAGTCCGACTGTATCATGAACAATATACATATTATACCTCCTTTGATTCCAAAGTCCTACAGAATTAATCAATCAACCGACAATTACACGACACTCACTTTTTATTTTCCTTGTCCTTTAGTTTTGCTTGAAATCCATTGACAAGGTTGTTGTGAATGTCGGAAAGTTTAGAGAGGGAATCTGTTGCTGCTGCCAAACATGTCCTGAAAGGGAGTGCAGGGTGTTAAATTTGGTTTGGAGTTCACCAAGAACCGACCGAAACAAATAAACAACCTGATTCGGTCGGTTCTTGAATATCGGAGATCGAACCTCTGATCGGCCCTTTGGTTTAGGGACGCTGGAAAGTGGGAGTGATCAGTGAAGGGTTGAGGAGTAAAGTTGAAGATCGCCCCGTTTCCATGCATTGTGAAAAATTAGCAAGTATCGGGCAGGAACCGACCGAATCAAGAAATACTGGTCCCGGATTGGCTGATAACCACTCACATGACCTAAATAAAGAGCTCTGGTTGCAATCGGTTGTTTACTTATTCCGGTCAGTTCCTGGTATCGGTGGATCTATTCTATGGATTGAAGTTAAAGTTTCTCGTGATATCATTTTATCGGAGGGAGCGGTATTGTTATGAGTTATATTTCGGTCAAATTGTTTCGCTTCATATACGATAGAACTAAGAGAGAGAGAAATATGACGAAGGCGCCAATACGCTTCTATCATTACTAGTAATACTAGCACTTGCACTAAAAAAAAAAAAACGTTAGTAACCCGGTCCTTTACAGTTTATTTATTAGATTTGTAAAGAGGGTTGAGCTAGGCAAGCTATATTCTTGGTAGTGATTTCACCATTCCATAAAATTAGCATCTTGTTCAGCAGTCATTTAATCAGTGGTGAAATTAGTGGTGAAACACTGAGTCAGACCTAAGGAAATGTATCATTATATTTGAAGATTCAAGAACTTTTCGTACGGGGGATTACGGGGGCTTGAAAGGAGAGCCCGAAAAGATCGCCTGAATAGATCGCCGAAGTATATAAATTCATCTGTGCATTACGTTTCACTTGTGCTGTTGCACCGCCCCCGTTTCACCACACTTTCACCGCTTTCACTGCAGTGATTGAAGATTAAAGTGCGTTTCAAACGACTTGACCTGAGATTCCTGGAAATGCAGGATCTCTCTTAGTAAATACAACACGCAATGCTCCAATTTCCAGGAATCTCAGGTCAAGTCGTTTGAAACGCACTTTAGATAGAAATTACTGTGCACCGCTACTTCTATTTATATTCTTTTCACTTGCCGTACGTGGGCGGTGAAATAAATATTGCGTAAAATAAAGAATAAAAAGAGGGATTTATTAGTTGTATAAAATAAGAAATTACTACCCGTTTTCTTTTCTGAAATCTGAAATTGTTGATGACATATTGGTATCGAAGTTACCCCTCTGTTGAGGGCATTGCAAAAGTAGTCTTAGCGTGCCCGCAATGTAGGGGGAACTGCGTTACCAAGATGACATACATGTACATGGTCTGCAATAGTAACCCAGCCAACTTCTAATCACCAAACTCACTGAGCTATATCGTAACTCCCTTCTAGGTCGATCTCTGGGTCAGGTGTCTGGTCCCCATCATCCTCGTATATCAAGAAGAACTGGAGCGAGGGATTTATGGGAGAGGGAGAAAGAAGGGGAACGGAGAGGAGGGATTTATGGGAGAGAGAAAGAGGGAGGAGAGTGGTTGTTTCAGGGGAGGCCGGAGTAGAGGGGTGACATAAAGAAGGGGAGATAGGGGAACGGAGAGGAGAAACTTTTATTGAAAACAATGATTTACATACGTTGTAGAGGGATTCCAGCAACTGAAAAATTGTAAGCAGATGTTAAATAGATGTTGATGTAATAAATATATTCCTTGACCGGGGACCCCTTTGTTTTGTCGAACAAGGAAAGGATCCCTCCGGTCAGAAATAACACTCTTCACACCTTTTATTGTTCTACATTTGCGGTTCTCAGGAGAGTTAAAACAACTACAGTCAGACTCCAAGTTACCGGGCAAAAGCTTTTCTTTCGAGCATCTCGGTAAAATGGGATACAGCAGGAGAGTCAAAACAACTACAGTCATACTCCGAGTTACCGGGCAAAAGCTTTTCTTTCGAGCATCTCGGTAAAATGGGATACGACTTTTCGCACCGTGGTTTCAAAATGTTTGAAGGCGCTAAATGGTCAACCGTGGCCCCTAACAAAGGCCCCATAACTGTACCAGCCGCTTTCACCAACCAACCAACCAAGGTGCTAACCCTTTTATTTAGGTCCCATGAGGCCAGTTGCGGGCCGGGAGCTAATAATAGCGAGCAGCGAAGTACGAAAAAGGTCCATTGAAATGTTTGGACATTATAGCACCAATAGACAGAGATATATGATCTTTAAATCAGGAACCGACCGAAACAGGAAATACTGGTTCCTGATTGGCTGATAACCAGTCACGTGACCTAAATAAGGTCACGGTCAAAAAGTCTGCTGAAAATTGACATATTTTTGATCTTACTCAACCGTGGATAAGATCCACTCAATGGACAAATTTTCAAAACTCAACCCACTCAAAATTGTTCAAATTTTACTAATCTGAAAAGTCCAATTTAATTGCTTTATCTGTTTCTCTGTAATCAGCACTTAAAAAGTGTGGATAACAAATGGTGTGGATAACGGGCTCAACCGCATGATGATCGTGCTAGAGATATAAAATTTTAGTATATACAAGAATGGGTACT